>JACCHV010000069.1:0-95971 GCA_018907245.1 Eupristina koningsbergeri
ATATTTATAATAAAAAACTATAAAAACTCTTAGGCCATGAACTAAAGCCAAAGCGCATGCGTGAACAAGCCCAACACGATGACAAGGAAATTTGAATTTAAATAAATAAACTAAACCAATCAATCAACTAAAAATTGTGCAAATTATTAATTAATAATCCACAAATAAGGAAAAAAAAATTATAATGATACAAAGAATATCTAATTGTCGATACGCAAGCAAAAGATGGACAAATAACACTAAAATATTAAAAATACTTTTTTTTTAATAAAATATGAACCAATTAATGCACCAAGGTAAATCTTCGATACTTTACCTACACGATAAAATAACTTTCATCAAATGCACCCTCCTGATTTTCGAGAAAAATCGAAATTTTATATCATCAAAAAAATTTTTTTTTATTTAATATCTAAAAAACTAGACCACCTAGCCACGTCATTTTTTTTTTAAACAAATGCACCTTTTTTGTACTATAAAATTTAATTTTTTCAAGAATATCGCTCGAATATTCAATTAAATAATACAAAATTATTGCAGAATGCATTTGTACTGTAATAAAAGAATTATCAGCGCCACTAGCGGTCAAAATGAAACTAGTAATACTTTTAAAGAGAAAAGCAAATAATTAAATTTTTTTTTTATTTATTAACTAACAAATAAAAACAATTGAATCAAACAACAACAATTTTATTTCACAACGTCATATCAAATACAGGTGGCATACTTAACAATTTTTATATGTAAAACAACTGTAAAGGAATCTGTACCAAACTTTCAGTCTTTGGAAAAAGTACAAATACTGTTTTTTTAATAAAATATGAACCAATTAATGCATCAAGGTAAATCTTCGTAGGCTGGCTCTTCGATACTTTACCAACGCGATAAAATAACTTTCATCAAATGCACCCTCCTGATTTTCGAGAAAAATCGAAATTTTATATCATCAAAAAAATTTTTTTTTATTTAATATCTAGAAAACTAGACCAGCTAGCCACGTCATTTTTTTTAAAAACAAATGCACCTTTTTTGTACTATAAAATTTAATTTTTTCAAGAATATCGCTCGAATATTCAATTAAATAATGCAAAATTATTGCAGAATGCATTTGTACTGTAAAAAAAGAATTATCAGCGCCACTAGCGGCCAAAATGGAACTAGTAATACTTTTAAAGGGAAAAGCAAATATTTATATTTTTTTTTTATTTATTAACTAACAAATAAAAACAATTGAACGAAACAACAACAATTTTATTCCACGACATCATAGTAAATACACGATATCATAGCAAATGAAGCTGAAATAGCAGACCAGTATAAGCATATAGAAGTATATTTTGTAATATAAATATTATTACTTAAAACATTAAAAAAAAACAACTACATTGTTATAAATGGCTGACATTGTACCTCAAACACAAATTATTCGATTAATTCGAAACTTTTAACGTATAAACACTTTTTATACGATAAATCTTCAGTCTTTTGATATTTCAAAAATTGTAAATTTAGCATTAAAAACAATCGATTTAAAAATTAGTTTAGTTATATTTATTAGTAACAATTATGATCGAATTTTTTAACATGCACAAGAAAATCATTAAACTACTAATCCATTATAGATCATAATAAATTTATTTAATCTAATAAATTAGTTAATATATCAAATTCGACTATAAATATTTATAGCAGTTCCATGAAAAATGAATGGTAGTATGTTTTATTCTCTCTAGTGTGAATCAGTAAACGAAGATCTCATTTGCTTAAATTTCTCCAAAGATAAATAAATATAAATTATTGAAAAACTAAATTGATATCCCTTAAGAGCTCTCCCTTGAATACTATTTAACATGATAAATGTAAAATGGCTACTTTGGACATATATTTGGGTTGATCTATGTATTTCTTGTTCTTTTTTAATTAAATTATAAACAATTATTATTACTCTTTTGTGTTATAAAACACGAAATATTACACATTTGTTATGTTCTGATTTTTTATGTATTGCACCCATCGTAAATTTAAAAGATTATTATTAAAAGAAGATATACTAAATATGTTTAATATAAAATAAAAAATCTATTAAAAATCAACTCTTACAATAATAATTAAATTTATAATGATTGAAATAACTATAAATAAATAATTAAATAATATATATATATATCTAACAAAGTAATTATTACTAGTACATAATAAGTAAATACAAACCTACATAAAACAATTAGGAGCCTAAAAAAAAATAAAAACCAATATGCCATTTAAAAATGTAAAGGCACAGTAAACGATATCAGTGATCTGGTATAAAAATTGAAAAATCCTATAAAGTATAAAGAGTATATACTACGTGCAAAACACTTTTAATATTACCACTTTTTTTACGCAATAGAAATGGTGCACAGTAAAAAAGATATCAATAATAATATAATAAAATGGATTAAAGCTATGCTTATGAGCAGAGAAGTAATAGCTAATTCAGGATATAGTTCCATAATAATAAAGACCAAAAAAGTTTTTCCTCAAGGTGGAATGCTCTCCTCATTATGATTTATTGTTGTGAATGAACTCCAATGAAAACTCATAGGTATACACACTACTGTCATCAAATACACAGATGATATAATAAATTTATTACAGACAAGTACTTAAATATATCGGGAGAGAAAAAACTACTCGATCTAATACTCAGATAGTATAGAAACAAGCGTCTAAGAATTATTATTAAAAAAACAATTAATCTTTTTAAAAAAATACAAAATTATTAGATTTCTGTACTAATTAAATATTGTATTTTAATTCAAAAATACCAGGGAACCCCCTAATTTAATAGTCTTTTTTCCCTGTGTAGCCGTTATTCTAAGTAAATTAAATAATTGTAAATGAATGTTTTAACACACATAAACTAGCGGGTAATTTGAGATATTTTTGTTGCACACCTGCAGATCATTGTGTTACCTAATTTATTTATTTCGTAGAACCCTTAACTAGCGGCTCAGATTTTATTGTAATGCCCTCAGCAGACGACAATAATTTTAATTTTATGCTTTTACTTCATATTGATGGATTGCAAGTTAACTCTTAGTTTCACTTTTGTAATTATAAAATAATTTAGGATTAAAAATAAATTTCCCCAAAAATTTTATTCTGCTGTAAGTTTACTTAACAAAAATGACAAGAGTTATCCCTGTACAAATAGAAAATGAAGCAATTGAGCTGTCTAACTAAGTAAAATATCGATGAATATAGCTAAATTAAAAACTTATCTGGAAAAAATACATTAGCTATGTAAATTATAAGGTTCTTAAAGATAACTTTACGTGTCTGCAAACATCTCCTTGAGAAAATATGGGTGCTAAATTCTAACAAGACCTATAGGATTTATTTAATAGTCAATAATCAGACCAGCACCAGATATTTGTCTTCAATCTGGTGGTTGAAAATGAAGTAAAATACTATTAAAAATTACTTGATAAATTACAAAGATTGGCATGCCTATGCGTCATGGGAGTATTGCAAATAACGCTTATAATCGACGTCGAGGTTGTCCTTAACTTGACTTCCTAGAGATTCGCTAAAGGCGAACATTTTAAGAAGCCCTAAGAATCCATAGAATAGGTGACAATAGTGTAAAAATCTTCTCAGGATATTTAGGTATCTTAAAATTCATTTCAAATCTACAGGATTTATCCCTAGAAGAAACTGAAACGATATTAAATCTCGTCAATAATAATTCATACTACTAACTAAATAATAGAAAAAGCCGAAAAATGATAATAATTATGGCATATTTAATGAACAATATCAGCAATATTTTAAATATTAAATACAAATGAAGTATTATTTTTATTAGATTTTTTAAAATATATTTTAAAGTATTCGTACTACTTTTTCTGTAACAATTCATTGCGTAATCTATAATATCAAGTGAATTTTATAACCTTCTAAAGTAATTTATTAGTGAAAATTAATTAAATTGTCATCATTCAAAATTTCGTATAAATTAATTATGCCTTGAATTAAAATATAGAATTAGTAGAATGTTAAAAGATATTAAAAAAACGTAGAATATGTATCACATACATGAGGGTTTTAATAAGATAATTCAAAAATGATCAGTTAGCGACCAGGGACCGGCCGTTCAGTATGCACCTAATTTTCTATTTTCTTCATTATTCATTGTTCTTAAAGGCTAAAGAAGTAAAATCTAATAATTTTTTAATTCTTTAGTAATTAAAAGTGTCATTTTAATTAACTTTGAATTAAGTTTTTTTATCAGTGCTATCCCTCCTTACAATCATTATATTTGCACTCGTGCCTATAGTTTTTTTTAATTCTGAGTCAGCGAATACGGTGGTTTACGAAATAAATATATTATAGTTGATTACTAATGATTATTAGAGCTACATCAGAAAATATTTTATAACCAATAAAATATTTATTATTCTTAAAGAATATATACATTTCTTAAATTTAATTTATCTTTATAATATATATTTTATCTATCTATACTTTTAATAAATAGGATTTGTAGATTAAACATTGAAATGAAATTCAAGATAATTATAATATAAGTTTGAGACTTATAAGTAATACCTTGTATGTATTATAGTAAATTAAAATATTTTTTGACTAATAAATATTTAATAAATCAAATAACAAAACATTTGAGGTAAATTACATTTTGGAAGTTAATAATATTTAATTCTCGAAATTTATTTTATTTGGATCAATTATTATTTAATGAATAATAAAGTATACATCGTATAAGTATTTTCAGTGAATTATGTTTTACATTCACGTTTACTAACGTTTTAAAATAAATCTATATAATTAAAAAAATACAATTGTTAATTTAATTAATTACAATTTTTAACTTAAGATTTTATTTTATCAACATTTTATATATTTTAAATTATAATTTATATGATAAATTAAATATTTTGTATTTTATAATTGATACATGTTATCAATTTGAAATATAATGTATTAATTTTTTATTATTTACAAAGGTTTTTATAGAAATATCTTTTATTAAATTCGAAGAAATAAAATTTACAATTCATTTTTAATAAAAACTGATAATATCAATCAAATAAACAATATTTATATTTTATTATAATTTACATGTACAATTCCATATGTAAACTAATATCAATCAAAATTAGATAAATATGTTAAATATTTCTATACTTAAACATTTATATTTTTAAATTGAACTATTAATTTAGATTAAATTTGTTAATTTAAAAGATATCAGATTTTTTGTTTTGGTAACAAATGACATTTACATGCATGGCCTGTACTCAAAGTATCAAATTTTTTTTTCATTTGCGAGTATTGGTCGTAGCGATTTGAGAGTGGTCTTAAAATGGAGAGGAAAGCTTTTTATTTTATCTCTTTTTTTTTATTTTTCGATAATTATATACGGCAGGATTTTTATTCGCGCAAATGTTTTTCAGTTTTTGGATGTGGCGTAGTGGAACAGCGTTACGCAATAAAATTTTGTTGGCAACTTAATAAAAACAGTAAGAAAATATTTAAGATATCACAATAAACTTATGAACATAATTGTATGTCAAAAATGCAATGTGGAAAATGGCTGGGAAAAGATCATTGACGAGTCTCGATATGGACGCTCAAAAAACTCTCGAATCGCCACGAACACTCGCCGCGTGCTAAAAATTTTAAATTTTGACCGCCGATTAACAGTTAAAGCAATCACGGAAAAACTAAATTTAACGCTATCTACAGTGCACTTTATAGTGTAAAAAAATTTAGAAATACGAAAGGTTTGTGCGAAAATATCAAAGCTGAGGAGATTGAAACTGCTTTTGAGAGCTGGAAAACTCGTCTTCTTAAATGCATTGATGCAGGAGGAAATTATTTTCAAGAGCTTCAAATTTTTATTTCAAACTGTTTATAAACCTACTAATAAATCATATTTCATTAAAAAAGGGAAGTGTTTTCTTTTTTTTATAATCTTTAGACTGAACATTCTCGCGTAGTGTTTTTGCACTAATCGCTTCAAAGCGCCGTGTCCAAAAAACGAAAAACACCCCTCGCACGAAGTAAAATCCTGCCGTTTCAAATTATCTAAAAAATAAAAAGCTTCCCTTTCCATTTGAAGATTCCTCCCAAATCGCTGCAACCAATATTTGCCAAATGAAAAAAAACTCGATTCTTCGGGGACAAACCATGTATACTTCTCATTTTTTAAAACTCTTCGTTCTATAATTCTTATGCCATAATAAATTATATCTTTTTTATTGTTAAAATAATAAATTGATAATAAATAATTCCAATATTATTTTTATTTTATATTACATGGTTAAAAATAATTTCTTGTTATTCATGTAATTACATTTTTTTCAATCATTGCTTTTTTCTATGCTATGCAGATGAATTTTAACAATATAAGTTACTAAAATATTATTCATACACTTATTTAAAAATAGCTTTCTGTAAGTTATGGATAAAGTAATAATCTGTGATTATATTTTCTCAGGAATTGTGAATCAAATTTTTAATTAAAAATTATAATACCTTACCAAAAATAATGGAACAAAAATATTAAAACGTTATAAATTTTTATATATTGATTTAATAAAATATTATTGAAATATTCAATTAAATTTAATAGCTTTCCAAAACTATACGTTTTTTTTATTATGATTATCAATTTTATTCATTAATATTAAAATACCTCTTTAAGTTTGTATTTAAGTATTTAATTTACAAAATAATTTAAATATTAAACATACATATATTGTAAAAAAAATTTTTAAACTACTATGAAAGATATAACGCGCTTTTTGCTTTATTATTGTAATGCAATAAAATAATCAATGAAATAACAGTATAATTGATTATATAATATTAATTAAATTAAAACAAAAGAACTGAAATCATTTCTAATTGAAAAAAAAAATATATCTTTTAATAAAAATCCATCCTTGATCAGAATATTTTATATTAAAATATTGAAATTATAATTATATTAAATTATTGAAATAATAAATTAAGAATTTTTGATTAAATAAATATGATACGAACACTGATATAAATGTATTAATAGTGTGATAAATATACCAATTTATAATTTTATTTCAAATGGAATTGAATTCGAGCAATTATATTTGTGATTTTCTTTTAAATTTATACAAATTTTAGAATTAAAAAATAATTCTAATTTTTATTTGTTAATAGGCTAATGATGTTTGATATTTCTTTCGTAGCTAACAATCTTTAAAAATGATGGTATTGTCAATGGACTAAAAATTATGTTAAAAAAATTCTTGTCGATTAATTAAAGATTAAATATTGTTTCAAATATATGTCAGTTAAAGATATCAAAGTATTTGGAAGTATTTATAAACCTTACAAGGAACTTTTCAATTTAAATATTTTTAAATTTAAACATAAGTGTAAAATACGGTCGACGTGGAATATATAACTATATAGATACCTCAAATTATGATAATTATGGGTTAAAATTTAAAAACAATTACAATGATAAAATCTAAATAAGTTTTAAATGTAATCATATCTACCATATATGATACTTAATCAATTTTTTTTTTTGGTTCTATTATATGCAAACAAATATAACATTTTTATGTGAATTCAAAATATCTAATATGTGAATCGAGATATTTATATTTATGAAATAGTAGTTTGAATTACTTGAACTGCAAACAACTTACTTTAGACTGATCTTATCACAAATAAAGCATAGCTACTTTAACTCCAAATTGTTTCTCACAATGTATTTAAAAAATTCTAAAAAATGATGATTATTAAGCTAGTGAAATGCAAAGTTTGGGCTTTTGACAACAACAAAGTCGGCGTAATCTTGCTGCTACAGCGCCATCTAAAATAGCTTTGAATCACCGCTCCTCGCTGACTTCACCAAGTTGTTGTGATTCTTGTTGTGGTCTTACTATTTGATACGTAATAAGATACTCAGGATAAGCTTGTTCTCCTCTATAAACAACGTACTCGGGGAAAACAAGACCACCTTGAGACGGTCGACCCATAACACTGTGATGACCTGGTGGAGCATGAGCCATCTTCATTGCAGAGAATTGAAGAAATGTTTTACCAAGTGTTACTCGACACAAGAGTAAATGTCTGGAATATTAAGAGTAATATTTTTAATTTTTTTATAAAAATCACGTAAATTAAAATGATAGAGTATGCAACTTTGTATTTAAATATAATAATAAAACTAATTTTTAGTTATAAATAAAATATATATTTATTTATTATAATTCAAAGATTATATTATATTATATTATGCCTACAATTTACAAGATTTATAAGGATTGAAGAACTATTCTTGTCATTTATAGAAATAAAATATAACATTCAAAATAAAAAAATTAATTTTTGATAATTTTATAATTTTTATGTAATTTTAAAACAAAAATTTTTTATGCTAAAATGAATTTAAAAATAAAAAATAATTTTATTTTATTAATAATTTAATTTAATCTTAATTTAAATTAAATTTATACTGTTTATTATATACGAAGTAAAAAAATAATTGAACAATATCTTGATTCAATAATACGAATAGAAAATAATTCAATTTTTTAACGTACAGTTTCATTTAAAAATTTTATTATTAGTTCGACAAAGCGTATAGTAAAACAAATAATAGTTTTTTTCTACCTATGACAAACGTAGCAGCTACGATCCTTATGTACTGGACAACCTGTACCACCACAAATGCCATACACGTATTGATTACTTTTACTACTATGTTCAGCGAAATAGATTCCCGCCCCGAACATACCACCAATGTAAGCATGACGCTCATCAAAACCTTTTTGAACAATAGCGTTAATAAAAGGACTGCCGTGAAATAGCATACGTTCATTGGCTTGAAAAGTTACTGATCCTGTATTTAGTCGACTTGATGTACTGGGCGATGAAGGTGTTGTCGTGACCCCGACTTCTTCTGCCACTTCTTGACGGCGATGCGCGTACCTTTCCCATAACTTTCGATTCTGTACTTTTTGTATCTGTAAATTTAAAGTTATAAATATTATATATTTTTAAATTAAAATTTTTTTATTATTTAATTTTTTTTTAAAACAGTGGCATATTTAATTAAGGAAAATATTTATTAATAAATTTGAGATAAAAAGCTTATACTAACTCGAACAATATTATAGCGAGAAAATATTCCTCCTGAGTGTCCGTTGTCTCTGTGCTCTCTGATGGTGCTCTGCATCTCTTCTTCAACGGCTAAAAATTCCTTATCCTCGGCAAGTAAATCGACTAATAGTGTACCGGGATTAATAGTCGACCGACAAATAGAACCTGATGTCGAACTGAAGAGTTTATCCATACCCTTAATGAGTTTATGCCTATAGCCGTAGGCCGAAACTCCAACCTGTTTTAGATCTTCATGACCCATTTCCGCAAGGATATCTAACGTTATCTGTTCGCGCTCAAAGAGTTCCAAAAGATGTTCGAGACCAAGACTTTGTAAGAAGTTTGCAATGTTAGGAATAGTATCATTTGCACATCTATTAATGTTTGATTTCTCATTATACGAATTCTTACACGATTCATTACGATCCGAAGAACAATATAATTTTTGTTGATATTGCTGTTGTTCAACAGAAGAGCTTAGTGGGTTGATACACGAGTTTGAACGAACTATAGGTACACAAAGTGTCATTGCCATACCCGATGGCATTATCACAGTCTCCTGTGTTAGTGATGATGATGGTGAGATTGGAACTAAAAAAATTAAATAAATCAAGAGAAATCATTTATTGTTTTTTATATTTTAATAATAATTTTTTATATTTTCATATACATACATGCATACATAAAATATTATAAAAGTATATAAATCAAAAGTTTTTTAACGTGACTATTTGTTACAGCAATTTCAAGCCGATTGTAAAATGTGCGGGAAAGCGTTTTTTATCTTTCTTTTTCTTTATTTTTCTCTTAAGATCAGTTGGAGCGGTAGCATTTATCTTCGCACGAAGTGTGTTTATATATATATATATATACATGGTGCATCCACGAAGTATCGAGTTTTTTTTTCATTTTTCACCTATTTATCGTAGAAATTCAGAAGAGGTCTTAAAATGTCGACAAACTCTTTTCGCATTTGTCCTTTTTTTTATTTTGTTTTCCGATAATTAGGCACGGCAGGATTTAACTTCACGTGAAGGATGTTTTTCAAATTTTTGACACGGCGCGTTGAAGCGATTAGCGGAAAACCACTACGCGAGAATGTTTTGTTCAAAGATTATAAAAAAAAAAAATTCTTACCTTTCTTTTTTGAAAAATGATTTATTGGTGGACTTATAAACACGATAAAATAAAAATTTTAAATTCTTTAAAATAATTTCCTCCTGTATCAACACATTTTTGAAGGCGTGTTTTTCAAATTTTAAATGCACTTCAAACTCTTCAGCTTTGATGTTTTTTAAAAATTTTCACATTTATAAATTTTTTTGCACTATATTGTACACTGTAGATCGCGTTAAATTCAGTTTTTCCTGAATTGCTTAATCTGTTAATCGACAGTCCAAATTTAAAATTTCTAACACGCGCCAGGTGTTCCTAGCCATTCGAAATCTTTTTGGGTGCCCAAATCGAGGCTCGTCGATGATTCTTTCTCGGCCCTCTATAAAAGCTCTGTACGATTTTCCACATTGCGATTTTGACATGCCATTGTGTCCATACGCTTCTTGCAACATTTTACACGTTTCTACATTGTTTCTTTTTCATTGGAAACAAATTTTATCGCATAACGCTGTTCCACAAGTCGTTCCATCACGTCGTATCAAAAATTTGAAAAACACCCTTCACGCGAAATTAAATCCTGCCGCGCCTAATTATCGAAAAACAAAACCAAAAAAGGGACAAATGCGGAAAGAGTTTGTCGACATTTTAAGACCTCTCCCAAATTTCTATTCTGAATAGGCACAAAATGAAAAAAAAACTCGATACTTCGTGGATGCACCATGTATACATATATATATATATATACATATATATACATATATAAATTTATATTTTAAGTTTTCATTAAATTTAATTATTAATACGAAGGATTTATTTAATCAATATAATTTTAAAACATAAACACACATAAAAGAAAGAAAATAAACTAACATCGATAACTTAAAACTAAAGATGTATTAAAAAAACAATATCAATTTTAATTTATGAAAGATATGTATGATATTAAAGATATCATTGTTCAATTTTTTTTATTGGATTTAACATTTTTATAAAGTAAAAAAATGTTTGTTTAATTTTTCATTTCATAATTTATCATATTTCTTAATTTTATATTTTATCGATACTGTTTTATCAATATCTTAATGTATTTTGTTTATGTTAAAGTATGTGAATTCTTTAATACTGGATCTCTAAATATTCTACTGTTTTTAAAATTTTTAATTTAATACATATCAATATACTTATCAAAATTTTTAAATATTGAATCAAATTATAAAATATTAAAAATTCTTAAATTTAAATTTGCAAAACAACATTAAAGAAATATGAAATTAAAAAAAGTCGATTTAATAAATAATTCGAGGAAAATAAAATATTAATAAACATTCATATATTATATACAGATAAACCTATTCTTATGAATATATATACATATAAAAAATATTTCACTACATTATGTAGTTATTATGTAATCATAACAAAAAATGGATACGATAATTTATTAATGATTGAATCTGAGCATTTCTTAACATTCATTAGTACATATGTTTCATTTTTCTAACATATTGGATTTTTTTACAATTTTTTTAAAAATTTATATTACTACTCTACTACTTGATACGTTATAAGTAATTTGGCTATTTATTACAAACCGATAAGTTTTTCTTAGTTTTTTATGGACATTTACGAGCCTATTCTCCCCCGTGTTCGATCATCTACGAAGTGATTACTTGAGACAGCATAAGTGACACCAATAGTTAATTTTAATTGGAATGATCATGGATGCTAACATATTTAACAATGACTAAGCTAGTAAGATTACGAAATAATCAGTTAGATTAAATTTATCCTACCATTATTCTATGTTTACACTGGTATTAAAAGGTCGAGGCGCTTTTACGTCCACTACTTCGACATACCCACGAGTAGAGTCCGACATGATTTTTCTGTTTTTATTTTATACTATCCTACCATAAAATATTTATACATTTTTGTTTAGTAATACTATTGCAACTACTCATGTATTTTACTTTTTCAGAATGGAAATGCTTCTGAAAAAACAACACTGCATATCCAATAATTTAAAAGTTTTTAAAATCATAAAATTGTAACAAAATATTAACATCATTAAATCATTAATACAATCAAAATTACATAAACATTTATAAAGTATCAATTTAAATTGTCCTTAAAAATTAGTTGAAAATTATAAATTCTGATATATAAAATAATTATAATAACTCATGACATTTTATTAATTTATATTTCTTATATTATATAAGTTTTTTTTTTAAAGTACTTACTCGTAACACTATTAGGTAATGCTGTCGATCCGTTATTGTTCACAGTGGGTGGTATTGAGGTAACGACTTGCTGTGAAGCCATTGCGTCCTGTAGTAAACTTCTAACGTCATCTGCGCTAGCTAAATCTACCGGACTTTGACCTTCTTGATTTTTTAGAAAGGAATCTGCCCCATGTGCTAATAACAAAGCACAAAGTTGTGTACGACCCTTTTGTGCTGCCTCGTGTAAAGGTGTAAAACCCCATTTATCGGTAGCATTCACTACTGTATTATATTTAATGAGGAGAGCAGCAATGTCAAGATGACCATAACTAGATGCGTTATGTAAAGGAATTAGACCACCTTTATCTTGTGCATTTACATCAGCACCATGTTCCAATAGAAATTCTGCTACTTCTAAGTTATTGTACCCAGCTAAAAGTTTTAACTAAATTATTTTATTTATAATGTTTCTTCTTCAATATTTATATGTAATGCTATCTTTCAAAATAATAATTGTATTACAAAAAAATTAAATGAACATTTAATATTTATATTAGTTTTTTAAAATAAAATAATAAAAATTTTTTATAACACAAAGTATAAATTTTATTTTACAAAATCTATTAAGTATCGATACTCAAGAGTTTTATTGATAAAAATATAGTCATTTCTTTTTTTCAAATTTTTGATAATAAAGAATAAAAGTATAAAAGAATTTTTAAAAACCACCAAAAGTATGCTACATATTTAAATAGAAACATGATTTAGGACTAAATAAAGATTTCAATAGAAAAAATTACAAATATCGACATTATTTAATTAATATTAATTGTACAATTTTTCATTTGTATTCAATAACACAAATTATTATATAAAATATCACGTATTTTAGTTTCTAAAATAGATAAATTTATAATTAAAAAAAAAAATAATTTTATAATATACTCAATTTATTAATGAAAAAATTAACTTATAAAATTTATTTAAGTATTGTATTAAATAATACTTAATAAATAAATAAATATATACGTATTTATTTATATAAAATAAGTGATATGATTTATAAATTAAAAATTGAAAATATTACATAAATATTCAATCAATATTTTCATTTAAAAAAAATATTTTTTAAGCTTTGCTTTTTCAATTGGAGCAACATTAAGATACAACCAATAAAATATTATCCTCGATTCTGCCGGGAAAAATATTCTAGGATAAGAAAGAGACACTTCTAGCCCGCAGATTGCTAGGCAGTCAAATGCGCGAAAAAAGGGTTTAATTTAAAAATCACTGTCTTGTAATTTTATCTATACATCTTCAATTGATTAAAAACTGATGGATTTTATTAAATAAAATAGTGTGTGATTCATTTATAAGCATTTCCTTATATTTAGTGAAAGTTTATTTTTTAACATTAAAACAAAATCAATTTAACTAATAATTTGTATAAATCAATTTTAGGATTATATAAATTTAAGATAGAATTTGATAAACATCAAATGTATGATATATACCAGATAAATGCAGTGGGGTACTATTTCTTCCTTGTGCATCTCTACAGTTTATGTTATCCTGGGTAACGAGCCTTTGCACCCTGGCGAGGTTACCTTTCTTTGCAGCATCAAGAAGAGCACTATTACCTCTTAGCAAATCAGCTACATCTTGGTCACCCTCTCGCACTAGGTCGAGAGGGGTTGCGCTATCACGATTCTTTTTGCTCGCATCAGCTCCATGACGTAATAAAAGTTTCACAATTTCGCACTTGCCCTTGGCTGCGGCCTCATGTAAAGGCGTAAACTTCCAAAGATCAGCAACATTTACAGATGCACCATGTTTCACAAGAAGCTCCGTCACCTCGTAATGTCCATAAGAACACGCATTATGTAATGGTACTAATCCTCTGAATATATGCGAATGAATACAATTGAATTATTTGAACATCAAATAAATGTAATTTTTTTGTTAATACTTTAGTATTTTATTTTTCTTTTTATTAAATATTTGATTAGAAAAAAATATTTTTATAAATTATAGATACATGTATATAGTGTCATGTAATGATAGTGTTAGGGCAACCTATCGAATGAGCGCACATATATTAGATTCTATTAATCTTAGAATGTTTTTCGTAAATTTTTACATTTTTCAATATAAACAAACTACAATTTTATTTTTCATTATTTTGAACATTTAATTTAAAAAAACTAATAGTTTCATATTCATTTCATAAATATATTATTATTATTGATAAATTTAATATAATAATTTAATTTTTGTCTTAATTAAAATGTTTTTAATAAATAATGCTCAAGGTTATACTACATCAACCTATTATTAATTATATTTTTAGTACTTTGTATAATTTAACATAGTAATTAAGTAAAATAAGACAATATATATTATGTACCCTTTATCCTTAGCATGAACATCCGCACCATGAGCTAATAGATACTCTACGACAGGAACTCTGTTATATCCCGATGCAAAATGTAATGGAGTAGAATGTCTTCCATCTAAATCACGACAATTGACAACATGAGGACTAACCTGGAGGATTCGTTCTACAGCTGTTAAATCGCCTGATTTACTAGCTTCTAATAATTGACTTTCAATATCTTCACATCCATTGAGTGGATCTATAAAAAAAATAGATATTTGAATATACTTTAAATAATATATTAAATAATTAAATAATAAAAACTATAAAAGCAATAAGTTTTTTGTGATAATTTATTTAACAATAAAATATAAAAAAAAAAATTCATTGTTGAAATTTAATCATACTGGTACTACAAAATGAAATGCATTGAAACCCATTGATAACCGATACGAGATCCATTTAAGATGGTATCAACTATTTAGAGACGCAATAAATAATTAAATAAGATAAAACACTCTCATATTACTATTTATATTACATTCTACCATTCTCGAACATATCTACCAATTACGTTTACGTCCCTTAATTATCACCTTGTACTACCCCTCTGATACTTAACTATACCACTTGTAGCAATCACTTGATAATTGATACTCTTCATACATGATTATCATATGCAATAAAATTCTCACCTACATAGTTTAATAATTATAAAACATAATGTCTAGATTTTATACAGAGATTTTATTTTATAATTATTATTAAATTTTAAAAACCGAAATATTTAAAAAAAAAAATATTAATGTATGAAATATATCTTATATTTGTTAAAACTTTTTGCTTAAAAATAATCTTTGGAGTGTCATAACATCATAAAGAAATGATTAAATAAATAAATAAAACCTTAGAATATTGATTGATATTAATATAGATATAAGTAATTACAAAAATAACTTTATAAAAACTACTTCCTACATTTATATTTTATTTTTATTGAAAATTATAAATGCTTTTTACCTTGTAAAATTTTTAAAACATTTTCTGTTGCAACTTGAGCTGCTGTATAGCCTTGAAGTGATACTACGGACTGATCTATATTGTACGAAAAAAGAATTCGACAAGCTTGTATATTATCTTCTCGTGCACACCTAAAAAAATTTCTTTTGTTAAATTTTTAATTAATTTATTTTTTATTTTAGTAGATAACATATACAATTTAAAAAAAAAAAATTATTAAATGCATTATCTAGCTAAATATTTACATTTTGTTAAGTTCTAAAATATATTTTTAAACGAATTCGTGACTAATTTTTATTTTAGTATCAAAGATCTTACACATACTAAAAATCTTATATCTCAAAAAAATTAAATTTTTTAAAATTAAATTTACTTTAAAATTAAAATAATTCAGTTTAATTAATTATTAAAGAATTGAAAATTTTATAATTTTTAAAAATTAATTTTATTAAAATTTTATTATTTATTTACTTAAAATCTTAAGAAGGTAACGATAAAATGTATAATTACTTAGATAAAAAATTTTTTGTTTAAATTATAATTAATATAATTATTATTATTAAAAAAATAGTTCATATAAAATGTCAAATAGATATATAAATAAAAAATTAAAATCGAACCTATGCAATGCAGTTTGTCCCAAGCCGTCGAGAGCATTAACCTTAGCATTGTGCGCTAAAAGTACATCCATAACATCGTAGTGTGAATGATCTGTCGCTATGTGTAAAGGTGTAAGAAAGTCCTTATTTTTTTCATTGAGAGATACATTTTTTCTAATTAACATTTCGACAATTTGCTTTCGTTTCGGATAAGGGGATGCAACTGCACAATGTAGTGGCGTATCTCCCGTGAAAGGATGTTTGAAATTTGATGTTTCTAATGACAAGTACTTTTTTAATTTCGTTGGATCAGCCTGCCTGCAGGCATCCAATAAACAATGACCTTTATACTCATCTAAAATTTCAAATAAAAAGAATTGATTTTATTTATTTAACAAAAAAATTGTTTTAATTAAAAATTTTATGTAGTAGTTTTTTAACGAATTAAATAACCACACAAATGTAGATGCGCAATTTTTCGGTGATGCTTGTTTTTCTTGTTCTTGTCAAGTTTATTTTGAAAGTATACAAAAACTATTAAAATACAGGAAAAATATATATTTAAAAAATAAAAAAAAAAAAAATTAATATGGAGATTAAAAATTCAAATATCGAAACAATATTCACCTATTTGTGTATAATACATAAGTAGTACAAGTACAAGCAGCAACGAAGGTTTTATTTTATTCAACAATTTTACTTTTTATATAGTAAAATATTATATATGAAAAATGCAGAATTTAAACTAGAATATTAAGATATTTTAATATGAAAGTATTAATGTTGAAATAAGCAACCAAGATTATATGTTATGTAGAAGAATAAAGATTAATATTTTGAAATTAATTAATATTGTTTAAATAATTGTGTTATGAATTTGTTCTACGCCATTGATGCCTTGGGAAACATGTATTGCATTTATACTTCGAATTATTTACAGTAATAGTCCTAACTAAAGAAGAATCTAGACTGTAGTGATTGGCTCTAATTCTACTGAAAGTATCAATGAATTCTACAATAAGATATTTATTTATCTATGAACTAAAGACATTATATTTTATCTAAATTACATTATAATATCATTTTCCATCTAACGTGATTTTTTATTTTAATTTACTAAGATACTGAAAATTTCGGTATACAAAACCCATAATATATTTTTTTTCGGAATAAATATAATATTAGTAAAATTCTATACGAATCTATGTATGTATTCATGTATAGATTGTCAATGAATTTTTTTGTTTTTAATAGTGTTTTCGGCGAAGTTAGTAAATGCGTATATACATCAATGTTATGATCTATATTTTGACTAGCATCAATGAAATATTGTGGTTTCGATCAGTTTGAATTTATTTATTTTTGAAGAAAATACATCCCTCTCCGTAATAGTATTGAAATAAATATAATACAAATTAACTGACTCTTAGTTTTATTTATTAATTAAAAATATTTAAATTTCTTTATTATTATAAAAAATATTCAGAGATCATAAACAATTTTGTTGTATAACAAAAACTTTTGGTCATACTCTTTATAATATTTATAACATTAAAGTAATATCTATAGATAATTTGTATGAATCTGAGGAATGGGGAACTTTAAAATAAATCGAAGTGCAAAAAAAACAAACATATTTTGATGAATTAAAAATAATATTGTATTCATTACGCGACATAAAAAAAACCTTCC
Organism: Eupristina koningsbergeri; assembly: GCA_018907245.1. Lineage (NCBI taxonomy): Eukaryota > Metazoa > Arthropoda > Insecta > Hymenoptera > Agaonidae > Eupristina > Eupristina koningsbergeri. Next base: position 18,192 of record JACCHV010000069.1, read on the forward strand.
AATTAAATAGGAAAAAAGATTTATAATTTAAATTATTCAACGAATTTAGTAGTAACCGATATTTTAAGAAAATATATGACACATAGTTTTACATTAATAAAACTGAAAGGTAGGTTACATCATCAGTAATGAACATCAATAATTATGTTCACATTAATGACACTCTTAGTTTATGTATTTACATATTCATAAACTAAGAGTTTTTGCTTTCAATGAATCAATTATTGTCCTTAATATTTATTTCGTGATTCTGGCTGATTACTTCACAGTTTCCACGTGTAATAGATTAGCCAGTGTTGATGAATCGCAAATTCTTTAAGTATTCTTCAAGTAAATATAAGAGTATATTTACTTGAAGAATACTTGACGCTTCTCTGCTACATGAGACATAGTCGATATTATCCTACACTATCATATATATCAAGCATAGAATATATAAATTATAGTTTTACTAGATGATGGTCGTTCTAATTTTATCAAAAACCTTGATACTCTTGTCTCTAGAGGGGTAGATAAATCTAGTTCATTTTTATTTTTCTGTTAAGTCTTAAAGCTTGTATTGTCTATTCAGGATAGTTCTCTTAACACAATCGAATAATAGAATAGGCTTTAAATGAGATAATTTAATTCTCGAAAATTCTTGAATTTAGATTCTTTGAGAATCTCCAAAGAATCGTGAAAACTTCCGAAAAACTAAAAAAAATACTGTTTATTTGTACTATACTCCTTAGTTTGAAACACTTAACATACAAGGATTCTATATAAATAAAATATGTACAAAAACATATATAAACGTTTTCAGTAATAAACTTCCAGACTATCAGAGTAAACTTCTCAATAAGGCCTTCTGGCAGATTTCCTTAGACTCCTACCGCTAGATGAAAAAAGTGGATTTAATTAGAGTATCTATATCTCTTTTTATTATTGTAGAAGAGAATAGAATACCTATTGAATATATTTTGAGACTAGTGTTAAGTACTACAAGCAAAATATTTATCAACGACATATTATCTGTGCAACTTGTTGACTTTATGCATAATTTAAAATTTTTATATTAATATTTTCTACTTCATTATTTTACATATAATAAAAATATTATTTTTTTGTGAAATATTAATTTTATATGTTAAAAAATCAAACACGCAATAAACTATAAAAAAAGTCATAACTAATTATAGTTTATTGTATATTATTGTTTATTATATAAGTGCATAAATAAAAAATTTTGTAAGTGACGAAATTCCCGAGATCGTCTCGAGCCGTTGTAAATCTTTGAAGCAGCTCCAAAAGTGAAAGTGGGAGTCGTATGATTGCCGGTCAACCCCGACGGGTCGGGGAAAGATGTGTCACAGCACGGGGGAGACCAGGCAGTTATCCTCTTGCCGTCGGCTACGATACTTGTAGAATATAGAATAAACGCTACTGCTTGAACTGTTAAATTAATACGCTGTGTTATTTGATTCATCCTTTCTCGTGTTAACCGCCGTGAATACGCTGCTACGCTTGTATTACAGTAGTTTCTTACAATTTTTATTTTTTGTTTGTATAATAAATAATATATATAAAAAGTATTGCAATTTTATTATATAATAATGTTCTTCAAAATTAAGTGCGTATTAAATTTGACATGTGTTTATTACAGCTATATTTAACGATATTATAGACGAACAGGTATGAGTGTGATGTGGAATCGAGAGGAAATCTTTTAATGAGGGGGTGGAGAAGACCGACTGTCGTATTGGGAATATGAAAAAGTGCAATCAGTCTGTTCTATTAGATTTGTAAGCGAACATGAGCTACGATCTTTATATTAATTATTTGCCTGTCCGTATTTTGAATAATATGATTTTTTGTGGATTATTATTACGCTAACTCTACAATATTTTCCATGAATTATTTCAAAATCACTGAATACAAAAAAATGACATTGAATTAATTGTTTTGTAATAAAAGAACACTAATGCTAAAATCATCGCAACAATTTATAATATTGTTGTTAAATCTAAATTCATACAATACTGATATTTTACACAATTCTGTTTAAATTCGATAAACATATTTTGTGCGACAAAATATTTATTTTTAAATTTAATAAATTTTTACTTAGATGATACATGTAAATTGAAAGGTTTAAAAAATGTTAATTATTTATTTAGCAATTAACTTACATGCTAGTCTTTCTTGAAGCTCCAATGTTGGAGCCACGTCAATTGCACTTTTACTGTGACAATTTAATTGAGTAGGATCGGCACCCTCACTTAGTAATAGAGAACAAACTTCGGCTCTTGATTTACTTGCTGCTTCATGTAATGGAGTGAAAGCCCAGAGGTCACTTGCATTAACAGCCGCTCCTTGTTTAAGTAGTGCCTCAGTGACCTCAAAATGACCATATGAACAAGCATTGTGAAGTGGTACCAAACCACTAAAATGTATAAAATATCATTAACTAAAATTAATATGTGTAAATCATAGAACTCAATAATAATGAATGCAATATTTACTAAAATTTGTAGTAGTACAAATTTACAATTTTTTTAAAATTATTATGATTATAATTTATTTTAATATTTTATCTGTTTAATTCATGTATTATAAAATTTAATTATGTAATGTAAATATTATTTTTGAATTTCATCAAAACAATAAACCAAATAGAATAATAAATTGAAGATAAAAAAAATTATTTAGAATAATTTAGAAGTCTTTTGCAATAATTAAAAATATAGAATTAAAATCAATACAACGCAAATCAATATAACCACAGGTAAATAGTTTAAGAATAAAAAAAATATTAAAAAAATAAAATAATAATGAATATTTTTATTTTTTTTCTTATTGTAAACAATTTTTTGTTTTGTATGTTATGAATCATAGAAAATAAAGAAATTGCAAAACTCAACAGTGATAAGTGATTAATTCTTAAGAATAATAATAATAAATACTAGATTAAATAAAAACAATTTAAATTAATTAATACTTATTTTAATTAATAGTAATAATTTAAATATTTTATTAGAAAAGCATATGTAAAATATAAATAAAAATTTATATTATTTGTAGAAATTAATTTAATTACATTAATTTAAAAATAGTATATTTATGTAATCACAAAATAGAATACATAATTAATTAAAAATACATCGTGGTTAACAATTTTTTAATATTATTTAAAGTTTATTATGAGTTTAATTTTTTTAATGCATTTATAATATTTAAATTTATAAAGTTAATGTTTTATAATACATTAAATTCTTAAATTTCAACTTCATTAATTTACTATTGCAATAATTATAGTTATCTAATACTTACATTTATTGTACATATTTACATTAGTTATGGATTATAGTTATATTTGAATATAATATGTTCACACATTTTGATAGAAAATTTTAGATATAGATTTTTTTATAAAGTGTAGATATGGTATTGATTTCATATAACCAAATGACTTCATATGTTTTAGAATATTTAATTTTTTAATAATCTTTATATGCTTTATTGTTTAAATTAATTTTTTGATTTAAAACACCTATATAATTTTGCAAAAATTTCTTAAAATTATGTATATATATTAAAAAAATATTTAGTGTATATATATTTAGCTATTTATAAGACAATTAGATTGGATCATAAGCTTATTTATAAAGAGTATTATTGAAAATTTCTTATTTAAATATATTTAAAAAATTTAACTATATTTATTTTAAAAATTTCATACAATAATCATATTTAACTTACCCTTATATAAACTTACCCTTTATCTTTAGCATGTACATCTGCACCATTTTGTAATAAAATTTGAACAATTCTAGATCGATTGTATCCAGCAGCTAAATGCAAAGGAGTTGATCTACGTCCATCACTGGCATGACAATTTACATTAAGAGGATTTAAAAGTTGCAATAAATACTCTTCATTTCCAGATCGAGCTGCTTCCAACAATTCATCTTTTTTATATTCTCCTGTGAGAACTGGTTTTATTACTGGATCTGCTAACTCCAAAGCAGTTTTTCCTTCTGTATTTCTAATATTTGGATCTGCTCCATGTTGAAGTAGTGCTATACAAACATCTATTTTACCCTACAAATAAAAATTTTTTATTATATATATACTTAAATTACTTTGATAAGTTAAATAAAATCATATGATTAAATTTTTATTTATTTATATTAATTTAGTTATGGACATGAAAAACTTGTGCTCAAACAGAAGAAAAAAGGAATTGGTTTATTTATTCAATAATGTATTAATTGTTTTGTTATCTCTCAGTTCTCTCACTTGCTGAAAAGTGTATTATTAAAGATATATTGAAAACAAATATGCTAAGTACTTTTCATATATAAAAATAAAGATCCTCCACTATTTTAAGAAATTATGTGATGGTATACAATCTTATTAAGTCTTATCAAGTTAGGTGTGATACTTAAATTATGTTTGATTTAATCATCAAAAAATATGTATGTACCTACAACACTTTTGCAAAAATGATAGCTACAACAATATTTGGATCATAAAAAAAAATTAGGGAATTACAAAAACTCATTGAAAATGTTATTCAAATTTCAATTGTGTACTTTTAAAATTCAAATATTGCTGACTTTTATATGAAAGAATTGTAACAAAAGTCCAAGGTCTATTAGATTCTTTAAAGTTAAAAATAAAACAGGTTTTTATTAAAATAAAATTTGTATTATATGTATTATTTACCTTAATAGCTGCTTCATGCAAAGGTGTATAATTCCAATTATCTCTAGTGTTAGGATTAGCTCCAGCTTCTAATAAAAGTCTTACAACATCTGAATGACCAAAAGAACAAGCATTGTGTAGAGGATGTAATCCTCCATCATCACGAGCTTGAATTGATGCTCCAGCTATAAGTAAGTACTCGACTACATCTCTTCGTCCATAACCTATAAATTATAAATTAATTAAAAGTGTTTTATTTCAAAATTTAATATTATATTATTATATTTATTATATTAATAATATGTATTTAATAATATAATTAGTTTTGAAATCTCCCATCATATTGTTTAAGTTATTAAATGCCAAAATTTCATTGAGGTATTTACAATGTACTTGCAACTTCTAAATACACCATACAAAATAACAAAATAGATTTATTGACTATTCTATTTAAATATTTATTTATTTTAAACCATGAGAAAAAAAAATAAAATTTACAAATCAAAAAGTTAATTAAACTATTATTATTATATTTCTAAACCAAATTTTAATAAATTTATTTCAAAAGAAAATTAAAATAGATATTGTTCAATACAATTGATTATATTGGAACCAAGAATATCAGTTATTTTGTTAATAAAAAAGTATTTTTATGTACAATGTTTTAATGAGTTAATATAAATAATAAATATTTTTATTAAAATAACTTATTATTAAAATAAACTTAAGTAAATGAAAATTTTTTTAATAAATATATAATATATTATTTTATAGATATTTTATAAATGATCACAAAATCAAAATTATAAAATATTTTGAATAATTTGTGTACAATTGAATAAAAAGATCACATAGACATAAAAAAAACAAAAATAATATACATTTATTGGTAAACATTGATAATAACTAACCAATACTTTTTATAATTTAAATAATATTTTTGATAATTATAAATTGAAAAATATTTAGAATTTGGTTAATAAATATTTAATATTGATGTAAAATTGATTAATGTACTAATACACGATTTTCAGAGTGTAAATAATATATTTAAACTATTAATAGAATTCAATATTTTTGAATAATTTATAATTTATTGTATGATTAATTGCACAATTAATTGTACAATTATTATTAATAATAATTATTAAACACGATTATTGATAATGTAATTCCACAAATTTTTTTATATAATAATGAATAAAGTGTTAATAAATATGATTTTCTTGAGAAATTCATTTAACGTATTATATTGGTTAATCTTAAAAAATTTGTAATTTATTTAACATTATTCATTTCATAAAAATTATTTTAATAAAATAAAAGTTCTCCATTTACAATAAGAAAATTTTGTGCATATTCAAACTCTGTTAGAAATAGAAAAAAAGTAAAGGAAAGTAAATAAAATGGTAAATAAAAAGTAAACGAAGAAAAATAAATAAAAAAAAAATGGTAAATAAAACAAAAAAGAAATTCCAGAGAAATTGTTGTAAGTGTACAAACGTAAGTGTAAGTTAAAAATAATACTGACCAGCTGCAAAGTGTAACGGAGTTGATTTGCGTCCCGCTGTATCCCGAGCGTTCACTGTCTTTGGAGTTACGAGCTTTTTCACCCGCACGAGGTCACCTGTCTTGCAGGCCTCAAAAAGCTCGCGTAAAGGATCTGCATTATTGTTACTACTGGAAGCATTCGGGCCAAGCGACTCGGCGTTGGTCAAGACCGATCGTCGTCCTGCCATTTCACACCGCCATTTTCGTATAACTGAATCACAAGGGAGAACGATCAAGTACCTTACTTGTATAAAATATTTTTAAGGCTTAATCTTTTGTTTATTTAAAATTCATGCACATATGTGCAGTCGCAATGTCTCTCTTTTGTGCATTACAAATTTAATAATTATATGTTGTATTAAATCTATATTATTATAAATACATACTTTTTATATATATTTACATTTTTACTTTACTATCACCATTTTTTTATATTGAGCTTTATATTTAGATATTAAATTTATTATCAAAAAATATATATTGTAATGTTCCTAAAACTTTTAAAAATAATCATAAATTTTTTATAAAAAAAACAAATTCATTGATAATCAATTAATCGATAAGTAAGTAGTATATTCTATTTACTTCAATATATATATTAAAAATTTGTTATAAACATATTTTTATGTTTATATTCAACAAAAATTTTTATTTTTATCAACAAAAAGAAAAATTACATAATCTTACATGTCAAAATTATAGCATATTACGACATCTGTGGCTCGAATCTGGAACATAAATATTAGGTGTTATTTAAAATTTAAACATTTGTTTTAAATTCAAAAAGAATAATGTCGAATTGAAATTTATAGTATTTACAATGGTTTTGTATTAATACGTGTAATAATCTTATATTTGAAGGTTTTTCTTTTACTTACAATATACGAATAAATTACAATCTCTAATAGATTTTAAAAAGGGAAACTTTAATAACAATACGCTGATATGTCAAGCGATTTTAGGTATATAATAAAATTGTATCTATTAAAAAAATTGAATATATAAAAAAACATATCATCGGCAAAAAAAATACGAAATTTTTAAGCAAAAATTTAACTAATAGTTGGTCAAAGCAAAGGAGCTTTTTTTACATCTACATATATTGATAGATAAATTGATAGGTAGATAAAATTTATTTATGTATAGGAGCTGATACAAATGAATTTTAAAAAATGTGCTTAAATTTAATATTTTGATATAAACACCTTTTTATAGAACAATATTACACAATATAGAAGTAAAAAAATATACATAGATATATAGTGTTACGACGTTTCATAGATTGGAACACCACGCTACGATTAGTAACAATATAAAAAAATAATTACTAGATTATTTAGACTTTTAAAGAAAAGGGAATCTTCGCACTTGAACGTTGTTAGCCAATCATGAGTAACGCTAAATGAGCGAATGACGACGAAGGAAGGAATAATAATAAAGTACAAATTTATATAAGGCCCTTGCTACCCGATGATGAGTAGAGGAAAATGATTTAGATGAGAAAGGAAGTTTTGAAAAGAAAAATAACAAAAATGAGAAAACCCTTGGAAAAGACTTTCTTTAATACGCTTGAATGTTTCGAAAGAATTCTGGCCGGAAGCATAGAGACTCGTGCTCGCAATCGATGCAGTAAATAAAAAACGTCGATCGTACTCAGTCCATGCTTTTATTAGTTCCGTCAGTATCCCCAAGGAGAGGAAACCATTGCAACGTCATGACAGTTCGACCGCCAGATGGCCCAACATCCGATTGCAGCCAGCAAATGGAGTCTACAAGACCAACGCTGTAAAATTACACTTTTATTAACAAGCTTTGTTCTTGAACTTTCGAAAAATACCATTAAGATTCGTAGGTTCGAGGAAAAAAAGAATTTTTTCGAAAATTCTTAAGCAAATAGATAAGAATAATAGTATAAGATTAATTAATATATTTAATGTTTTGATTTACATTATCTTTTATTTAATACATTATTGCTAGTTCAAGAACTACTTCTGATGTTTATTACGAAAGATTTGATATAAAATACTAAGTATTAACTACTCACTACGAATTTTTGGAATTAACCATTTTAATTCAATATGAATTAAAACTGGAGTGATATGAAAATAGAGTGAAAGTAAGCAGAAGAAAGTACTCATGAATGTATTGTAGATGGAAGTGTGGTGCATAAGTGAGTTGTAGTTAATTTTTTAAAGGAATACTTGATGCTAAAGCACAAGGAAGAGTACTTAACAAATTAATTAATTTCGTGTGACTATTGATAATAGTAGAGTATTCGGTACGGTTACGTTTTTTGTAAATTAGACTGTTCCAAATATACGCAATGAATTTATTTTTTTTAGCCTTTGCTCTAACAAGTCGTAGGAATTTATATGTTTCAATAGGGAGTATAGGATTGATATTGATAAAAGAATTGAAAGGGTATTTAAGAGGTCCAGAGCATGTTCATACGAAAGTGTTGAAGGAGATGTCATAAAAGTATCTCATTGAAACATTATTTATAATTTATGATTGGAGGTTAGCGAGGAGATGAGACAGTTACAAGAAAGAATTGAATATTTGGATATTTAATACAAAAGACAGAGGTTATTCTGATCCGAGATAATACAGTTGATGAGGAAAAGTTATTAATATAGAAGGTAACGTAGAGGAATTATAAGTATTAATTTTGCTAAGTTCTAATGTCAAACATATTTGTGGTGCTATAAAGGAATTTAAAAAAATATACAGCTAGATTAGAAAAATCGAGATTGTTTACTTAAAAGAAGCCTCTAATAACTAGATTCCAATAAATAAAATTGGATTCTGCGTTACACTAAGTAAAATGTTTTTCAGTTATACTAAATTATTTTTAAAGCTCGAAATATTTCAGATGTCTTTTACTTTCTTTTACTCATACTTCATATATATACTTTTTTAAAATAGGTTTTGAAATGCTTATAAAATTTTTTTTTTAATTTCCCATGTGTCCACTGGGATCGCTAAAATCGCTTCGGAAGTGCGAGAGAGAAAAAAGATATTTTAACCACCATATTTGTTTCTTATGTAAAGCATTGAACTTAACATTCTCTTATTTACTGTTCTGTGGTTAACACTTTGAAGCTAGCCCGGGTGTTCTGGAGACGATCTTCTCGCGAGAGGTCTCGATCGTGTCATACTCTCGACCTAGAAATACGTGCTTGGCGTTGTCTAATGATTGTTTACCTAATGATCATAGTTTATGCACCCACACATTTGATAGGATGTTGAATAATTATAGCACTAAATTTTTTATAATAGTGGAATACAATTTACGATTAATAAATATCGAAATTAATCGAATGAGCAAGAAGACGCAATTCAATTTTTTTCAAGTTATCACATGAGCTATCCCAAGAGATTGACTTTTGTTGTGTTGTCTACCGACGATATTTGCTTACAATCAATCGTTCGGCTTGATTTTGAACTTGTTTTTTCTACATTCAAATTACTCTGCATTATTCAAAGTTACGTTTACGTTACTTTAAGCCATACTTAAAATTTGAAAATGTACCAATCATAACCTATAATACATTGAATGTTGCATGTATTTTATATCTTACCAAATTATGAAAATGTATTATTATTTTACATTTTTCTTTTCAAAACCTAAAATCGTTTCATTCGATTTATAAATTTAATCGTGGAGAAAGAAAAAATTAATCATGTAACGATATTTATATTTTCATTTATTTTAAACATAAGTTTAAACTTAAAGTAATTTAAAAGTTTTAATTTTTTAAATAATTAAATAAAAACTTCTAATAAATATATAATATGAATAAACATGCCCAAAAAAACTTCTACACTCAAAGTACGCAACAAGGGAATAAGAATGAAAATAAAAGAAAAAGACATGGGAAATCATCTCCCAGCCGGAAAGCAGAGATTATTCTAACTTAACTTACTTCTCCACTCAGAAGATAATTAATAATAAAATTATTTTATCTATAATTCTTTCGTAGAAGATGATAATAACTAAAAAACAATTTAATATATCTCAATAAATAACTGAATATTAGCGGATAATAAAACTATAGATACATATAATTTTGTCTGAAAAATTCTGAAAAACAAATATCAAGAGAACAAAATATTGAGAAAGTGAAATTGAAAGTGGTATATTTAAAATCACAATAATTATCAAATTAATTCACGTCGTTATATTCATAAAATTTACAATTATTAAAACCAATAATTTTTTTTATTGAATTAACTATTATTACGATAAATATTTAAATTAATTTAATTAAATGACTATTATTACATTCTTAATTAAATCTAATATTTAATTTTATATAATAAATTTTATTTTTAATACTAATTACTTGTTTTCTTAATATATTTTCTATAATATTTTTAATATGTTATATTAGATAAGTAGTATTATTTCATAGTTGATAAATGAATTTATAATTTTAATTAAAATCGATTTTATAAAAGTTATAAATATAAAATATAACTATTTAAAAAACTGTGTTGTTTATTTATGTTTGAAATCAATTTATGAGTTAGTTAATAAATGGATTATTAAAAATAAATATTATTGTTAATTTATTTATTATATTTAATTAATTTATTGATTTTGATTTTATATATATAATTATATAATTTTTATTATATAATTTTTATTATATAATTTTTATTATTCACATCATATTTTTGATTTTTATTTACTCCTATAATATCTATTATGTTATATATTACATAATTTTGCTATTTACAATTTATAGTCAAATATTTAAAAAAAATAGGAAATATATGTGGCGCTAATATTTTTTTTTATTAGACTTAACTATTGTTCTTATTATTATTATCATTATTATTATTATTATGATTATTATTAATTTATCTAATTATTAAAATAAAATTTTTAAAAAATTATATTTTTTATAATATTTTATGTAATATTCATTTCTTTTTTTTCAATCTTTTAAACTGTACATTTTAAAGTTATTAAAATCATATGTACGATTTTGAAATTTTATATACAACATGACGTTAGCAACTTATTTAGAATAAAATATTATTGTTCATTAACCAAAAACTTAGTTCACACAAAATCGTAATGTTTGGCGGTATGCGGCAAAGCGGTTTCATCCCCATTCTCCAGAGTTTTGGAGCTTCACCATTGGAATTATGGAACTCGAAAGTTGGTTATTAGTTAAATATAACTAACATATTCTTCAATGTGAAAATGAAAATGTAAATTTTTAGGGTAAAACAAAAAGTTATATCTTGCAGTTTTTAAATTATTAAAATCGATAAAGCTGTTTTTATTTTACAAGTAAAACTAAAAAATTTTAATATGTTGTATTTATACTTTAATTTTATATAACAATACTCATTGGAATTACTATCATGATAAATTTTATTTATAAAAGAAAATTGCTTCAGATTAGTACATATATATATATATATATGTATTTATATATAAGTTTCAAATTAATTCAGTAAGTTAAGATATTTAAAATATAATTAGAGTAATTACAAAAGCTTTTTAATAATAATAATAATAATAAAATATAGATTTTTATTTACAAAATAAAAAATTATCGAGTACAAATTACACGTATCTTTTAATAAAAATAACATGCTTCATCATTTTTTTTCATATTTATCAAAATGTACAATTAAAATAAATAATTTTTCATTTATATATTAATATGCCAGATGATTATAAAATATTTTTAAGGAACTTGTTCGTAAACATCAAATTAAAAAAAAAAATTGTATAACAAAATACTGCAAATTTATTTATTATACTCATAGATCATAAAATATGAATTTTTTTGTTTTAAGAATACAAATAATTATTAATAACTTCAAATAAATGAAAATATAATGTATAACAGTATTCATAATAGGTACAGAATGGAAGTATACGCCGTATTACGGATGAACAAGTTCGTGCTCTAACTCTTGAAATTTCTGGTACAAATGTATCTACTTGTTACATCTACTGCCCCAAACAAAAGAGAACATCATTGAGAATTCACATGCCATTTCTTGTTATGATAATTAAGGGCATGAAGAAATATTTTACTTTTGAAATTACGGTATATTTAAATAACTTGTTTTATTTTAAACTCAATATGATAATATTATAAAAATATAATATAACCTTTACTGTAATTATAGTTCAGTAATTTTAGTAATATTAGTAACATTTTCATATTTTTTTTACTTCAATATTAAATTTTTTTTTTGCAGTACATTTAAGCATTTGAAACTATTCACAACGAAGAATTAATATTTAATTTTAAATCATTTACCTACAAAGTAAATGTGTTGACTTATAAATAATTAATAAAGTTTAATACAGAATTTACTTATACATATTACGTAAGAGTGTGTATAATTAACTTAAAAATTTATTTAAGAAAATGTTTCTTTACATTTATTATATATATTTCAAAGTATAACGCAATTTTATTATTAAGATGTCAATTAATAATCAGCATCAATAATCACGTGGCATCTCCGCAGCATACTTTTGACTAAATTTTCAGTATGCGCACGGGAAGAGATATAAAAATATGGCGAATTTTTTGGAAAAGCTGTTGCAAAATATAGGTGGGTCTACTTCGAAGCTTTTATTTGGTGTAGTTCTAGACATTTTGATGAAATTCCCAACATGCAATTTGTAATGATATGGATTATTTATCAACAATCCCTGCATTATTTACATACATTTAACTTAATCTCTAAGAAGCAATAACCTGAAATTACAATAGAATAATTAAAAAAAGAAAAAAATATTGTAAGACAAATTTAATGTGATGATGCCTTTTTTAAGTTTCCACTCAATACAGAGGAGACTGGAATGTTTTCGGCCATTGTCCTTTTGCAGAAATTAAACCTTATTTTTGATGATAAATTGACATTAAGCAGTCGGTAACAAAGCTTTTTCATAAATTTTAAACGTGTCTGCAATATGTAGGTTATTGTTAAAGAGGTGCAAATTGTAGAAATCGTTTTTCGAAAAGTATTCCCAAAGATTTTTAATTGATATTTAAGGGTGCGTGGACGAAATTGAAAACGAACACTAAATTTAAATTCTAAATCCATGACGCAATCGAATAACTACAAACACAAACTCCAATCGTAATAATTTTTTCTTATCTTCAGTCATCTTTTTCTTAGTACATTATACATAACGCAAACATACAAATTATGTATTCAAAATGTTTGATTTTTAGTGAAACAACAAATACATTGTTACAAATAAATAATGTTATGCAATTAATACTTAGCGTAACTATAATTAATTATATAAATGTATATTTCTTTTCAAATAAGAGTATCTACTGTAGCTAGAGTAATTAGATCACTCTAGCCCTTTTTGAATTGCGTTAACTAATTGATATCAATAATTATTCATGAATTACATATTATTTATTTATACAAAAAATGGGTTATACTTTGCGATCATTAAATCGAAGTTAAAGTTACAATTGTTATACCAACCATTTACAATAAAAGCTAATTGTCGTGTTGTTATTTCGACTCGAATCCGAATCGGAATCATCAACCTTTTCATCTTAATTTTTTACTTATTACCTCGTCTTTTTATAAAATAGCTAGCCTCTGCGAGTCCTCCTACCGAGAACTGCTTTCACTAAATAGTCTTGATTACATTTTGTGAGCTATCATTATCATTCCTCGATCAATATTTTCTAATGCATTGGTCAATACCTATTACACAAGATTCCATTGCAGAATTTCCGAAAATCAATATTTTTACATATACGATTATCAGCGAGATTTTGTACTATATTTTGCTCTACTCTTTTTACAACATGAGTCGTTTTAATTCTTAAGTATGTCGAATTTTGTCCCGTATATGGTAAATCACGTTACATACTTGATGATAGATAGTATCTAAATGTAACAATATTTTTATTCGATTTAAACACAATACTCTAACAAGTATCATAAAAAATTAATTAGCTAATTCTTGATTAATTAAAAATTAGAAATTGATCAAAGCATTTATTCATCATATTTTATAAAATATATTTACTCTATTTTTTTGTATACATATTCATATTATTGCTGCATAAATTTTTTGTAAATTTTTTGCATTTTTGAAATATTGAATTAATTTTTTTATGAGTTAATAATATTTGATATTTTGCATATGAAACACATTGTTTGGAATATTTTTAAAATAATTTTTATTTATTTTTGGTTTTTTTACATTATATTTTACACTCTTATTTAAATATTAATTATTAACAACAATAATAATAATAATAATAATAATAATTATAAGAATAAATAATACAGTTTTAAATTATAGTAGTTTTGATAAATGAAACATTGGAACATTGAGATATATAATTATGTATAGTATTATTACTACAATGCACATTGCAGTAGGACACAGCTCTCGTTAGCCATTCTACAGTCAGGCTTACTCTACTTCCGCGCAGTCGCTAGGCATTAAAGATGCTTTCTGTGCAGATTAGAGGTGGCCTTGTACCGCTCGCGCACAATGCTCAATGAGTGTACCACACCAATGTAAGGATATAAATATATTTTCGCAAACTCAGTCAAGGCAATTGCTCACATTTCGATTCGCCTTCGCACGTCATCCTTGTAATAATAAGATCAAGTATATTTGTAAGCGCCAGGGTTCAAGATGTAAGCTTTCGGTCTAATAGCTGAATCTTTGATTTTGTTTCCTCCTTTCGTCCCTATCTTACCGCACTAGGCACGTGGTAGTTGATCTAATACATGGGCAGGAGTATTCCGAGCATGAGTGCCGTATTAGATATGGTAGCCAGTCCAGCACATGTACCAGGGCCTTAATAACATTTACTCCACAATAATCCATAGACCTGAGATATCTGACTGCTTATTTATGGATCATTCCTTCGCTCCCCCCCGTCAAACACAAAGTAGACAGTCTAATACTAGAACTGCTCTTGCTACCATCATTGGCTCTGCGTGCATTTAGTGTTTGTGTGCATGTGCATGAGTAAACGTCTAACAAAAGGCAACTCTGTGTACACTAATGTATGGATGTACGGTAAAAATTCACGCCGAAAACCTGTTTTCCATTCTCGTCATATTAATTATTGCATCCTCCTCAACGCCAGTATATACTTTCTTCACGTTAAATATTGTCTTATTGTATCTACTCTACATACAAATCTATATATTGTTTTATTATATATATATATATATTCCGCGCGTTAATTAATGTGTGTGTACTCTATATTCTATGTTAATTATGTATATATATTCATATGTGTTACGTTAATATGTTAATTAATAATTCTGTTTATGTATTTTTAAAATAATAATTAAAACTATATTTGTTAATACAAAAATACTCGCTTTTCTGTTGCAATGATATTGCACTTTTTTACTGGTGTTTTTTGTGAGGTAAATATCACGGGCGTTTGAAAACTAATCCACACACGTCACATAATCCTCGAGGGACTTGACCATGAAAAATAGCCGTCCGTAAGAAATATATTCCAACCTTACACGCAAAAATTTCCCGATTCACGAGATTCAAATAAAAATCGTTAAGCATAACGATCGGGTTTAAATGAAGGCATCGGCAAACGAGAACAACTGGCATCCTTCCTCCAGTCAAGCATGAAAGGAGAACACAAACGCTGCCAAGTGTCGTTTAGAACAAATCATATTCGAAAAAAGTTCGGATATATAAAGGGTAATCTTTTGCAAATGCGAAAGTTTTGGGTTGGACTTTGTGCTTACACGCGGGTTTCGGGCTCAGAAAAGCAATCGTTCAATACAAAATATTTATTCCACTGTAAAACAGTGAAAGAAAAGGGATTACACGCATCTTTAATTGCATTCATTGTGCGATGTATACAGTTACCGGTCAATTACGTTACTACCGTCATGACATGGAGGGCTATTGACGTGGAGTCATCGATATCTCCAGTCGTGACATGGAGGATTTTTAACGTTATAAATCACGATTTCTTCCATCATAATATGAAGAATTGTTCATTGTAACCGTGTATCCTGTATAGGTCACTGCGATTAAAAATTATTGTTTTCTATTCATTTTGTGAGAAAGAAATGCAATAATTGGTCGTTTGTCATATACTTTTTTTTTATTGGATTTTATATTTTAGATTTTTCTTTTTTATAAGAAAAGTAAAGTAAAATAGATTATCTTGTTTTTTTATTCTTTATTTTTTTTATTTTTGTTATTGCACGTATACGTGTACATAAGTGACCTCAAGGAGCCAAGAAAGATGAGTGGGCCAAACAAAGCCATTCAAGCTTTAATAAGTGTAAACAAAATTAAATAAAGTCAAATTTAGAAATTACATATATTGTTATTCTCGTTTGTCCTTGCTCCGATTAAGGTAATCGGCCATCATCAAAGTCGTGTCGTTACAGTGATTCCTCATCCTGAGGCAAGTCTTCCTCGCAAACACTGTTCGGTGAATGAATTCGGCTATACAAGCTTATCTGTTACTAACTAATAAATATAAATAAAATTCTTATAAGTAATAAAATAAAATTTATTATTTTTCATTATTAATTTTTTTATAATAAGGTTTGTATTAAATTAATTGTCAATTTTTATTATAATAGTTATAATATATTTATAATAATTTATAATAATTATTATATATACGTACAATTATAAATCAATATTTAAATATTGTAGTTGTTTGAGAAATAAAAATTAATTCAACTCTAATGCGAAATCTAGTCAGTCACGCAATATAAACTCAGCGGGCTGCAATAATACCGCGCTTGATCACTGATTGGCTATCTACTGAGTTTTGACTTTCCTCATGCAAAAAAATTATGTGAGGTGATTTATACAAGTCCCTCGCAACTCTTAACAGATTTTTAGATGCTTAATATATATAGCCTTTTTTTAGTTCTCTCATTAAGCTATACTTAATTTATATACTTTTGAGGCATTGTAGTTTACTCTTTAATTATGTAATACATATAATATGTAAAGTATCTAGTTAAAATTAATAAGAAAAGTTCCTTGCGTAGTTTATGTGTTGAATTACACCGTGTACTTATTCATTTTATCAAGTTTTAGTTTGAACCCTACTCTTAAAAATTGGCATTTCATAGGATTGCATATCCCATATTATTTTGAGCACCATTTACTCTACTTCTAACTTATTTTACAGTTTTTAAATGTATAATAGCTTTAATTTTATTAATAATGAAAATTATAATATCTACTATTTTAATTGTATTATGAAAATTTATTTTCATAAAATCTTGATTACTTAGATCCTTGATGATAGAAATGTACATCGAAGATTTCATATGAGCAATTTCGAAAAAACTAATCGAATTTTCCATTTTTCTACATTCATGCCATTATGTCTCAATGCTGGTTGGAATGAAATATATTTTGATTTAGATGATTTAACTCGTAAAGCTTATAAAACAAACTATGTTGAGACGACTAGAATACAAATTCATGCAAATTGCAGAATAAGAGTAATTTATTTCTGTGATAAGTATGTAAAAAATTCACAATACTGTAATTTTAAGAATACTACCAAATTATTATATAAATTTTATTCTTAATATAACTTTTTAACCTTTTCTATATAACATTGCTATATACACTCATTTTATATAATAATTAAATCAAATAGTTTGTTATATTGGGTTAAAAATATATATTAATTATATTTTTTAATTTATTTATACCAGTAAGGCAATTTTATTCGATAAATAATTTTACAAATAATGTTAATTTAAACAATGATAGTTTATTTTATTAATGTAAGGCTATTTAAAAATATAAAATATGAATTTGTTATTGTAAATTATATAATCATACTTTTTAAATTTTAATTCTAATTTTATTTTTTCAGAATTTATGATGACACAGATATACCACCAAAATTTAAAATGTTTTTACCAAATAATCATGAATGTCGCAAAAAAATAATGCAAGAAACATATAATGAAGTTACTACTATAGCTCCTATTACCGAATTAGAAGTGGATTCTAAAATAGTAGATGAAGATAATAAAAGAGAAGAACAAGGAATACAGAAAAATAATTTAAAATTTGAAAAAGGTGATAGTACAATGGTAGATGAATTTATACGAGAAATTGGGTCAATTGAAAGTGAAGAATCCAATTTAAATGATTTATTAGAAGATAATGAAGAAGAAAGAATATTTAATGAAGAAGTAGAGAATTTGAATGAAAAAAATAAAAAAATTGATAATAATAAACAAAAAATAGATAAATAAGGGGCGATTTAAAATAATATAATAAAAATTTTTTAATTATTATTTTAAATAAACATTTTTAGTTAAATCTTATATAACTTTTAATATTTTTAATAAAATTCACTAATGTAATAATTAATATAATTTGATCATTTATATTCTATTATCAATTTAGTAGTATGAAATACTTTTTATAAATATTATGGTTACGTATATCACAAAATTAAAAGGAGCACAAGATGCAACGTAAAATTTCGCTGATAGTTAACTTAAAAATGCATATTATGTATTATGAATTCGGAAATGAGTTCAATATAATGAATAATTAATGTATTGAGCAATAATATAAGATGAACTATAATTCGACGAAATGCGAATTAAACCCGATAAAGAGAAGACCTTTACGATGGAAGGAAAAGGTTAGCGTTTTTTTCATAATAAATACAGAAATCATGAAGCTGGTGTTATTTTATTCATGAATAGGTATTCAAAAGGTCAAATTCAAGAGTAAGATAAGTGTCAGGCAGATATTACGAAGTAAGTCGATCTCGGGCGGGGAACTCTTGTTGATTCAACAACGCGGCATTTATTATACGATCAAGCAACATAACGGTATTTACAATAATAATAGTAACTTTATGGACACAAGTACGAAGTATTTAAATTACAAGCTAATTTCACACATAGATAAATTTCTCTTCCAAGTCATTTGAAATAAATCGCGCGAATAATCAATTTTTCATATTATTTACGTCTGTGCTTCAAAAGGCTAAAGCGCTTTAACCGATTTAGTTATGGCAGAAAGAACCTTGTAACTATTAATTGAATAATAAATAAATAATAATTAAGCGAATAAATAATTATACAAATATAAATAATCTTTACGCGAGAAATAAAGGTCGTAACATTGGTGTTGTCACCTTTCGACTCACGGACAATTTTAATAAATTTTATTATTATTCGCGTCGGAAGTGAAAAAAAATATATATAATTTTACAAATACAAGATACAACAAAACAAGAGAGAGATAATCTATGGACAAGTAGTAATTATTACAATTATATTCATGGAAGTACACATAATCTATATAATAATAATTAATTCATACTATGATATATATACGTATGTATTTATAACTATTCATCGAATTGTGAGTAGAGAACCGAACAGGAATTAAGAAATCATTTCGGGAAATTTAATTACTTATAAATATTTAGATGAACTGAGCGGAATAGTCAATCTTATAAGCTGAATTTGCAATACCATGGAAAATGAAGGGCCTGAACTTGAAAAATACATCCTGTGGGCATTCATTAATAAAATAGGAGGCTCAGCAAAACGGATGTTGGGATCTAAATTAATGAAATATAGGTCAATAGAAAAATGTATTACAGATATGGGTAAAAGATTTGGTATTCCGGGTATAGTAAACAGTTTATTAGCACAAATAAAGGGATACGTTCAAGTCAATGGAGAGTCAGTATTAGAATTTGGAAATCGGTTAAGAATCTTGAGGGAAGATCTGTATGCGGTACTAGAATTTGAATCAATTACACGTTTCGACAATCCATGTATTGATTACGAAAGTTACGAAAAGAAAATTGTGCGTAAATTCAATATAGAATTAATGGTATTATTCAACGCTTTCTCTTATCTTCGATGATTCGCGGGTAAGAGAGAGTGATCGCACGGAGGAAACAATTGGAAAAGGCGTTTCCCGATTTTATTACAGTGTTTTTATGCAGGAGGAATTGCATCCTTCCGAGTGATCGACACTCAAACTTCTTTGGACTTTACCATGTGCTATCTACCATTTTTCCAAGTTTGATCTTTTTTTGCTCATTTTCATGCGTTTTGGTGATCTGCAAATCACATTGCCGAATTACTCGTGGCTTTAACACGTGTGTGAATGTGTAAGTCTTGTAAAGGTATGTGCTACCTGGATGATCCACACAAACCAGCGCTCGCTTCGTATTTCCACTTGAATCGGAAACGACGGCAGTAGTCGCGACTACCAGCTGATCTTACCCTCAGTCCCTAAGCGGCACCACGCGACGCGTAGGATGCCGACGAACGAGGTCGTAGACAACGTATCTTACCTGCATCTCGCAACGTATGATAAGTATATTTTATGTATTTTACAGGCTTTTTCCTCATCCACAAAGGGATTTTTTTGCTGTATTTGTATATTTATTTATTATTATTAAAGGCTTAGTTTAATGTTTATTGCATAACAGAAATCATTATCACTTCGAATAAATTTAATAGGACCTTTATCTTTACAACAGGCTATTAATCTGGTTGTGGAGTATGAACAGGAATTAAGAGAGGCCCGATATGATCAGGTAAATAGAGGAATGATAAAAAATGAATATGAACCGAAGTAGTGATAGTATTGTAATAGAAAAGGACATGATATAATAAAATGTCGAAATTCGCAAAGAAATATCTAACAAGGAAGGGGTACGACAACAAATAACAATCTAAACCAGCAGAGACCAGCTTATCAAGGACCACCAACATAAGTTTATAAATTACAGACGATACGATAATAATCGCCATAATAATTTTTACAATAACTCAAATAAATATAATAATTATAATGACAATAGGGAAAACTTTATTCCAAATAATTATAATAATTCAATTAATAATAATAAGGGTTACCAAAATAATAATCATAATTATAAACATAACACTAACAATGATTATAGTGGTAGAGGAAAATATGATAATCACGATAATGGGAATACTGGTTATAATAATAATAATAATAATAATAATAATAATAATAATAATAATAATAATAATGGGTACAACAATAATCACCACGGTTAGGATAATAATCAACCAAGGAATACCTTATTTGTAAGATGCGATGGTCAAATTAATAATGTATTATCCATCGAACTGTCCTATAACGGACTCAAACAATTCAAATGATTTAAACTAACAAGCTGCTCAAGACAAACTCTTGGCGTTGAGCATCATATCTCCAACATAATAACCAACTTTCAAGTGATAAAAATAGTTAGAATAAATTTTATTGGAAGGGCAAGTAATTTACCGGTTATATTAATATACGTCGAAGAATTTTCAAGGGGTAAAGCGTCTTTTTTGTGGACACAGACGCAGAAATCTCAGTAATCAAACAAAAGAAAATATGAGCACGTGACAAAATATGTTAAGAAGTTAAAATAATGATTCATGGATTCACACGAAGAAAATGCTTAACGGAGGACAGCATAGAAGTAAATTTATATGATCTGAACTGTGAGTTTTATTTTATTCGAAACGATCACCCAATTGACGTAGATAGGATCCTCGAATGGGTTATAATAAAAAAATATAACGGTATGATTGACGATGGACAAAAAATCTAAAAATTAGGGTGGGCATGGATCCCCTTCATTTGTGATAATATAGTTGTGATTCCTGCAAGAACCAAAAAAGCGATATATATCCGCGTAAAATGTAAACACGACATTGGATTTGTACTACCACAAGATTTAGCCCCTGGAGTAAAATTCGGGAATTTTTTATAAATTCATCAGAGCGGTGTAGCATTCACATACTGTATTGTTAGATCTCAGAATGTTGCAAAATAAATAAGTAAACATTAGTTAATTTTTGTTAAATTCAAAATATTAAATTTATTCATAATATTGAATAATTACAATTTTACCTTTTACTATCATTATTTTATAAGAATAATATTATAAAATAGAATTGTTATAAAATTATTACAAAAGATTAAACGATAAATTTTAATAATACTTGCGTGTAAGTTATTTGCAGTGTACGCAGCTTAGTATTTAGAAATCCGAAAGAACGATATGGGCGATATCTCAAAGACAGCAGTTTGTCACCACTCCAAATTTTCAGGATTGGAGAGTCCTTAATGATTGAGTTTAATATGTACTGATTTCAGAAGTAAAAAGCGAATCTGTCATAATTTCTGTCTTTTATAACTTTTCTAAGGTTATCCCTTTCATATCAGTCTAATTATTAACATTAGTTCATAAGCGTATGACCTTAGCTAAACGTATGATTTTAATGATGGTTGTATTCTTTTATGATTTTCATATTTATTTAATATTGCTTTTCTTTATTTTATTTTTAGTTCCGAGTTTGTCTCTATAAAGTTATTGCATATGATCTTTTCGTGATCATTAGTTTTGTTTTATAATGAAGCGGATTATTTATTTTATACGCTTCCGTATATAATAAAATGGGTCATGGTTTTATAAGAAAACAGTTTTAGACAAAGAAGAGTAGATAAAACTACTGGGACGTTACAGTATTAATACCAACGAAGAACCAGTTACTATATCATTACCCGAAATATAATCAATACCATGTGAAACAGTGGAAGAGAGAGAAGATGCTGATATTGGAGGAAATTATGACGAGAGTAGACAGAATATCAATAAAATGAACATAAACAACCTATTCATCGAAGAACCATGTAAACAAAAATAATGATAATGAGTCAACGGAAATAAAAATCGATATTATGAAATTCAATAGTTCACTTAATGATAGTCCTGATTTTCGAGAAGAACTTCTGGAAAAAATTATGACTCTTGCAAACCTTGAAGGGAGTAACTAGGAGGAAATGGATCTAATTCGTAAAACCAAAAAAGGGATTTGAGCTAGATGACGAACCTTTACATGTAACGCATCTCATTACTCATAAGATCGAGCTAACATCTGACAAGCCCTTGAGAACTAAGCAATACAGGTATCCCCCTGTTTTGACGGAAATGCTTCAGAACGAAATAGACAAATTAAGAAAGCAAAATATGAGATAATCAACATCACCCTACTGCTCTCCAACTTGAATTGTGCCTAAACATCCTGATGCACAAAGGAATAAGAGATGGAGACTAGTTATGGATCTTTGACAACTAAATAAAAAGACATTAGGAAGTTGCTACTCTTTTCTATTTATCAATGAGATCATTAATAAGCTCGCAGGCTCAAATTATATATCGATAATTGATTTAAAAATGGAATTTTTCCAAATAAAGATGGAACCGGAAACAGCACCCCTAATTACCTCATCAAGACCAAGAGGTAGTTTTCAATACGAACGAATGGCCATGTGATAGGAATCACCAACCACCTTTATAAGAGCAATGGAATTATCATTAGGCGGACTATCAAGAGAAAAAATAGAGATATATTTAGACATCATTATCTTCTCAGAAACCATCGATGAACATGTAGCCCAATTGGAAAAAGTATTAAGGAAACTAGAAAGGGTTAATGTTACAATCAAGCCCAAGAAATGCCAATTCCTTAAACACAAAGTTAAAGTATTATGCCATATAGCTGGAACGGGTAAAATACAAATGAATCTACAAAAATAGCAGAAGTAAAAATTTATCCAACACCAAGCACATTAAAAAAAATAAAACAATTTTTGGGCCTTGTCGATTACTATAGTAAATTCATAAAAAATTATGCAAAAATAACGTTACCTGTACTAGAACTTATAAAAAGCGAGACTGTTTTATTGGAGAGCCGAACAACAAACGGCATTCTACAGGATAAAAGTACTATATAGTGAGACATTCATGTAAGCGTCAGGCTCAATAAAACCATTTATCGTAACCATAGATGCTTTGGATTACGCTTTAAGAGCAATAATAAGCCAAGACGAACTGGAAAAATATAGACTTTGCGCATTGCGTTAAGATGCTTAAAAGGACCGGAGCTACGATACTCTACTTACGATAAAAAATTACTGGCAGTCGTTTTCACCAAAAACAATTTTGGCACTATTTGTATGGGAAAAATTTACGGTAATAACCGATCATGAACCGTTAAAGCACTTTCACACGACGAAACAATTTTTTTTAATAGAATGAAAGCATCATTAAAAGGCTATTTCTTTGTTATCGTATATAGACCAGATTTAAAAAATGTAAATGCGGACGCACTTTCAAGAAACCCGATACTATACGAGGGAGATACAAACCCCGAGTTGCCAAAAAAAGAACTATATATATTAGCGGATAAATAAGAAGCCGCCAGGAATGAATACAAACATAAGACAATAGGCACTATAAAAAGAGGTAATCAAACGGAAAACTCAAGCGATGAGACTAAATCTGAGTCCGGTGGACAAGCGAATTAAAGCGAAAGTGAAAAATGGAAACCATGCAACAAAAAAGACTCATGGAAACGAAGGTTAAACAGAAAATAACTCAGTTTAAGAAAACAGCTATGGATAAATATGATCAATCATCTGAAGAAAGTGAATTAGAAAACAATAATATATAAATTAAGGAAACAAATCGTCGAAAGAGATAGTGATAAGTATCCCTAAGGAAAATCGTGGTTTGATAAAGGTCAAGAAAAGACTTAATTTTTACGATCCGTCATCAGACAATAACGATGATAGCTCACTGGAAACCCTAGGATTAATAGATAATGATAACATCGATATTACCGTTATAAAAAAAATAATAGTCATAACAATAATATACAAAAATTAGATAATGATTAGGGAAATAGTAATGGGTTAAATATTCAAGAAATTTTAACAATGCCAAGTAACAAATACACTGTGGAAATAACAGGAAAAAATACTCAGGATTCTAAAGGATGGGACATACAGGTTCGAACGAAATTCGGAAATACAACTGATAAATCATAAATACGAAAGATAACAGTTACCAGAAAGATAGATTATCTGCTTTTATATTGAATGAAAACACCCTATCACCTGATGATAAAATAAGTAGTCTAATAAATGATAATTGCGAAAAAACTATTCAATTAACTTATGAATCCGATCAAATAATTAATTTTAAAGAAGAAAACACATACGTATCACTGTATAGGCAAGGATCACAATGTATTGAACCCGATCCAAATATGATTCGCGAATGCTTGAATTTTCAGACCAGGAAATTGCCTATTTCAATGTTTAATATTAACAGCTAATCTTTCAATGTCCTCTGCTGACTTAAGCAATATATTACTAAATTCAAAATTTTTAAATACGTGTCAAGATCCAGTTGGAACTAGCAAAATTTTTAATTCAAATAATGAATACGGTAGCGAGGTCTGCATTTTCATATTTAGTCAGGAATTTAAATATAATATATGAGTTCATTTTCAAATACTTGAGGGAAAAATTATTTTTTGTCATTTTATTAATAATTTGCGATATCCAATTATTCACCTACATCTAAAAAATAATCATTATACGCAATATGTAAAAATAAACAGACGCCCCATTAGCTGAGAGTCAACAGAAATAAAATACTAAGTGGCGATGATGACAAAAGTGATAATGCACAAAATAATATCAACGAACAGATATTCGAATTACCAAGAACCAAAGCTGGAAATGGAAACGCCGAGACAGAAGCGGAAGATAAAGCGGCTTTGAGCGATAACGAGGCTAACCAAAAAAGAGGGAGTCACGGTCGCTCGAGCTAAATCGGACAAATAAACGTATATTCCAAAAGACAAACCCCGTACTGAGAAATTAGGTACCAATAGAAAATTTACAAGAGTACATCTGATTAATGAACATCCATTTAGATATCACGAAAATATGGTGTTTCTTATGACAACATATACCACGGTGAATACCGAAGTTACAGAGGCATTAATAGAGAAGATATATCATATCAATATATATATAAATATATATATAATATATATATAAATATATCAATATCGATGCATGGCCAGGAAAAAATTATTTTAAAAGAGAAATAAATTTGAAGCATTTGACATAATTATGATAGGAATAGTAATCAAAAATAACATTAACGATATAATAATAAAAAAGGATATAATTAAAAGTATTAATAATTTAAAGTTAATGTGCAAAACCAATAATATCAAAAGTATCGTTATCATAAAAGACTTGCAAATTCTAAGAGAAGCCGAATGGAGTTACTGGATCGAAAAATTTAACGAGATATTCGAAAACGAAGAAATTATTAAAAGATAATTTACCCATTCCAAACGTATACGATAGATATTCAATAATAAAGGAATATCATGAATCAACAATAGAGGCATTAGGAAAATATACAAAAAAATATCTGCTAAACTACTATCGGAAAACAATGAAAACACAAGTAGAACAATGAAATGTTGCAAAATATATCAAACTCATAAATTAATAAGAATAAAAACAAAAATGCCGATGATCATAAGTAATACTCCAACATGCTCTTTTGAAAAAACTTCCATGGATTTTTACGGACGCTTATCAAAAACAAAAAATGACAATAGATATATATTAATTATTTAGGATTTATTAACTAAATATTGCATATTAATACCATTAAAAAGAGCTACTGCAAAAGAAGTAGTCAAAAAGCTGACAAAAAATATAATATGTTATTTCGGCCACCTTCCGCAAATACTAACTGATCAAGATACACATTTTCAAAATGAAATTTTAGACGAATTCGCGGAAATATTTGGGATTAAGACAATCTAATGGAAGTTTAAAGAGAATGCATCATACTATATGAGAATATTTAAAAAGTTATGTGGACAAAATGAAGAATCGGATAAATGGGTGAATTTCTGTCAACATGTTTACAATTGCACCGACCATGACGCTAAGGGTTACACAGCACGAGCTAACATTCGGTCAAAAGTTAAAAACTCCTTCAGAATTTAATATCAGCAAAAAATTTGATAACTACAGTGAATCACATTATTTTTATAAACAGTTAAATAATCACAACTATAATTATATTATATATTATATTATTCTTTATTTATATTACTTTGCTATTGTATAAATTGTATACCAGTAAGACAATATTGTTAGAAAAAATGGTGGCATGCTAAATTTAGTTAATTAGAGAATGGAGCAGTGAAAAATTAGTACTATCTCTCCTATGCTGTGGTGCAATCTTTCTTTTCATTTTCGATTTTAATATAACTTTTCATTTGTGCATTGTTTATATATATTTATCTATATTATCTATATTTATCATGACTTCTGAATAGGTTTTAGTAAAGAATTAAAAAATGTAATTAAAAAATTTATTTTGATTGGACAGGCACTCTTCAAGATCGTTCGAATCATTTATATTTGCGAAAGAGAAAAAAAGATATTTCATCCACCATGTTTTTTTATGGGGTTTGTTATTCTCTTAATCTCTATTCTGTGTTATACCTTTAAATAATCTTGTTATTCATCTTTAGTGGTACCATACATTTGCTATTATCATGTTTACCAAATATTGATGATAACTGTAAAAACAATTTTGCAAAAATTCTGTGAAAAAGTAAAAACGCACCGGTAAAAAAATTAAAAATAATTTTAATTGTTTTAGAAATACCTTTTTCATCCTTGGTATAATCTTATCTATTATATTATATAATTAATCGTCTGTTATATTCTAGTTTTTTACAATCATTGGTTAAAAGTGGTTACATAAGTATACGATATTTTGCAATGTAACAAATATAAGTATATAACTTTTTATAAAAAAAATAGTGGTTTCATAGATTTATAAAATATTTATAAAAATTATAAAAATGTTTATAAACTGTTTATTATAAATGTTCTCCATAAGTTATAATTTTTTAACTAATGTATAATTAATTGGAATCATAACCTATAGTCATTTAAAAAGAAATTTAAATAATTTTATTTTTACTTATGTATAAATGTATATAAATATAGTCAACTGAAAAGCTATAATTAAGAAACATTCAACATGGCAGAAAAATCGAAAATTACAAGTCACATTAAACATGTGCCAAAAGATGCACAAGTTATTGTGTCAATTATGAAAGATTTGGGAATAACCGATTATGAACCTAAAGTAATAAATCAATTATTAGAATTTACATATCGTATGTATTATAAAATGTTATTATATTGTTAATTATTTTGCATTATGATATTTATTTTACCTATCTTTTTTTCTTACAGGATACGTTACATGTATATTGGATGATAGTAAGATTTATGCTAATCATAGTAAGAAAAAATTTATTGATTTAGATGATGTTCGTCTTGCTGTCAAAATGCAATTAGAAAAGTCTTTCACAAATCCCCCACCAAGAGAAGTTTTATTGGATGTTGCTAAAGTAAAGAATAACATTCCATTACCATTTGTTAAGCCAAGTTATGGATTGCGATTACCACCTGATCGATATTGTCTAAATGGCACAAATTATAAAATTAAGTCATCTCGTAAAAAGACTAATAAAGTGGGGATGAGTAATATGAATATAACTGGAACTTTAAATAAAATTAATTCACAAGGATTTTCTATTGTAAAAAGGCCAGGAACAATGACTAATATTTCAAGAACACAAACAATTTCTATGCCTAAACCAATTTTTAAAGTCTCTACAAGTAAGAAAATTTATGTACACATGAGCTTTATTTGCTCTAAAATTTATGGTTTATTAACTTATAAATTTACAAATTCTACTAAAATTTTATATTTATACATTTATATAATATTATAATACACATTTTTTCTTATCTAATTACATATGTATAAAAATTAAAATTTTAATATATATTCAAAGCTTTTGGTAGATATACTAAAATATATTTGTAACTGTAATTGATTTTATGAATTATAAATCAAAAACCTCATAAATATTTAACACTTTAGGTAACCCCGGTTTAATGAAATCTCAAATACAAGTGAAATCAAAAATACCGCTCACATCAGATTGTGAACAAATTTCATTGCCAATTGTAAAATCAGAACCTGAAGAATCAAACAAAAGAAAGCGAGAAGACAATGACTATGATGTTACTTAATTTTGAAAATTTAAATTATGAATTAATAGTTATATAATTTATTTTTAATTGTGTAGGTAAAAATGTACTTATAAAAGTATTATTCAATTCATCTATAACACCTTCATTTAAAGTAAACAAATATTAACAAAATTTAAATTTAATTATATATTCGCTTTTTGTATTAGTATATTGTGTAAAAACTAATTAATGTAAAATGACCATTATTAAAATATTTGTATTAGAATATTTTTACATTCATAATTTTTGGGAAATAAATAATTATTTTAATGTATTTTCATAATAAATTTACATATCAACCGTTTCATAAATAAATGCTGAATTTTTCCTTCAAATTTTTATTATAATAGTAAAAATATATTTTTTTTTTTTAAACATACATACATTCAAACTTACCAATACAAAATAAAAATAAAAGATTTGATAAACTATAATTACATGTATAAATTATAATTAAATTTTTACTTTTAAAATATTTATTTTAAAATACTATTTAATAAAAAGCAAACAACTTTAAACAATTTATATCTTAATTTATTTTCATGGTATATGTTAGTTGTTGAAAAGAAGATCAAATCTGATACCATCAATAGCTCGCATTTTCATTGCCATTAATTGATTCATTTCATGATTTATTTGCAGTTTAATTTGCTTCTGCCTTTGTGCAAGACAGTGACGATGATTATAAATAATAGCGCTAAAGTGAAAAAACAAAATAAAAAATTAAAAATTTTAATATATTTATTCAGACATTAATTATTAAAAATTTTGTTGTATAAAAACATTCAATAATTTGTATTAATGTAAGTTGTGATTCATAATTTTATAATTTTCATTTTAGTTATTTAATTATAAATGTAAAAATGAATACTTTATAAAAATTTAATTCATAGATCAAATGATTAAATTTATAAGGAAAAAATGACAGTTAAATTTAAATAAGCTGTAAAATTTTATAATTACTTATTTTAAAAAACCATATAGTTAAACAGCTTTTGCTATGTATATTCATTTATGACATTAGGTTTTCATATATTCTAATAAATATAAATAAATGAAAATTACGAAATAATAATATATATAAATAAATTATTATTTAGTATTTCATTTCCTTTTATTTTTATATGGTTTAGCAGAAAATATTCAGCTAGTTTTTGTTGAAAAATAACCAAAACTAAATAAAACTATTCAACATTTAAGAAATTATATATTTGGTAATTAACAAGAAAGAATACACTAACTTATAGACATAAATAATTAGTTTATATTTAAGATTGCATGCATAAAATTTAAAACATAAATGTATTGCACTGCATCGAGCTTGATGAATATCATTAAATCAAATTTAATTTTTCTGTGGTATAATTAATGCAATATAAATATTTTTTCTTACAAAAATAATATATATATATCAATAAAAATATTTTCTTATGGTTGATTTCAATATTTCAAATTTGATAATCTGTAAAATATTGACAAAAATTTAGATAAACAAATTTTATTCAACAGTTATTTTCATCACTTTACTAATTATTAATATTTATTAATAATCACATTATATTAAAAATTATGTATACAGATTATGAAACAGAAACTTTTATCATCATATAAAGCCATAAAAAGTTAATTTGATATAATAATTTAAAATTAATTTCATTACAAAATGAAAAAAATCTAAATTCTTGATATATTATCTTGAAATCATATCATAAATTACTAAAGAAAAAATTATTAAATTTGAAAAACTAATAAATTGAAATTAATTTTATTACAAAATTAAAAAAATCTAAATTCTTGATATATTATCTTGAAATCATTTTATAAATTACTAAAGAAAAAATTATTAAATTTGAAAAACTAATAAATTGAAAAAAGTTAAAACATAAAGGTATAATTATTTATTAGGTATACAAATGAAATTACTAGGACAACCATAGACGTTTTGTGTTGTTTGAAGAAATAGAAGTATCATTTTTAAATTCCAGGGATTTTTTATAATTTTCTTCCTTTAGATGTAATGACAAATTTTTGTTTTTCCAATTTTGTGTGTTCATTTTTTTTGACTTAAATATATAAAGAATGTATAAATATAAGATATTAACAACTGAAAAAAATAAACATATCTTTAATGAATGTATATATCTAAAACAAAACAGAAAAATAAAAGGATTGATTTGCAGGATCATGAGCTTAAAAAGTTTCTAAAAGTTGCCATGATATTTTAAAGTTATGAATAAAATAATGGTTTTTTTTCCAACTAAATTACTTAAAAGTTGTTTTACTTTTTTTTTAGAAGTATAAATACATATAGTAAACAAAGAATTTTTTTTTTCATATCATATTACTTATTATTTTTTTTGTGTATTATACATATTCATTTATATTTTATTAACAGATTATTATGCATTTTATTTTTTAGAGTACATAACTATAAGTTTTTAATTAATAAATTGCAAAAATAAAATTATTAATGATAGCTAAAATAAATAAAAATTAGTGAAACAAAAAAAAATAAATAAACAGGAAAATAAAAATTCAGTATGAGTTGAACAAGTTATGATATTAAACTGTCGTTGATAAATATAAAATTTTTATTTAAATAAAGTTTAGTGCTTCATATAACCATTACAATCCTCATTAACTTTTGATTTTAACACATCTTGATTCAATACTATCAACTCAGAATTTTTAAATGTACTTTTAGAATTTACACATTAGTATATATATGTGTATATATAAAACCTTAATTTTTACTTTTGTTACGGTCATATAAACAATAGTTTCGAATGAATTTTTAATACTGGGATCGTCAGTTATTGGAGTTATATCTAACTCCGTAGTGAAGGTTAAACTTAAGTTAAAAAGAAAAAAACATTTCCATATACAAATGACTTGTGTTTATTGAATAAGCGGAAAGGAAACGCGACACTCGGAAGCTGTTAACGTTACTGTTGTATCTCGGTGGCTGATAAGTACGACGTGGATGACAAAATTCTACATCGATTTAATTTCCAAGTTCCCTTATCGAAAATGTTGTTGCTTGATCCGCGGGTCCGTCACGAATAAATATCCGATCATTCAGCGGGAACTGTGGAAGCTCATTTTCTTGAATATTGGCTGATCGAAGAGAATCCCCGAGACTGTCCGGTCTTATGCCCTAGCGACTCCTCGGGACGCTCGCCATTGGCGCGCGTTATGTTACCAATGGCATCCGGTCCTTTCCGATGAATTCGAGTGCGCGGATTCCGCACTCAGTTGGAAAGAAGCTACGTCTTGGAATTGCATATTTCGTATTTCCGCGGTTCCGAGAATGTTAAGTTCAATGCTTTACATAAGAAATAAACATGGTGGTTAAAATATCTTTTCTCTATGTCGCAGTTACGAAGCGATTTTAGCGCTCCGGGTGGACACATGGGAAATTAAAAAAATTTTTTTATAGAGCAAGAAGATAATTCAGCCGCCGTGAATAAACTTGAAATTTATAAATTAAAAATAATATTAAATAAAAGTAGAAAAAAAATTTTAACAAATTATTTTCAATACAATATAAATATATATATTGTATTTAAAATATTATGAAATAATATAAATCTTTATGTGCTTAGAATTTTTAAAAGCGATGTATAAGTACAGTAAATTCGCCTGCTCTATCAATTGTATACGAAAAGATTTACATACAATAGTGAGAGTATAAACTAATAATACTTTTATTATTCCATCTGTGCCATTTACAGATTTTGAACTTCGGTGCAGATAAAGCAATAAATTTATTACCTACTGCTTTTACTAGTGGATGAAGAATTTCCCTTATTTTTAATATTAAAAACAGAGATGAAAATATTTTTTGTAGACAATTTTACCAATTTTAATAAATTATTTGAGGAAAAAATAATTTTTGAAAAAATTTGTTAATTTTAAAAATTATAAACAATTTTTGAAAATATTAATTTTTAACAATTAGAACAATTTTAAAAATTATTTGATGAAAAAAAAATTTTTGAACAAATTTGTTAATTTTAAAAATTATAAACAATTTTTGAAAATATTAATTTTTAACAATTAGAACAATTTTAAAAATTATTTGATGAAAAAAAAATTTTTGAACAAATTTGTTAATTTTAAAAATTATAAACAATTTTTGAAAATATTAATTTTTAACAATTAGAACAATTTTAAAAATTATTTGATGAAAAAAAAATTTTTGAACAAATTTAATTTTAAAAATTATAAACAATTTCTGAAAATATTAATTTTTAACAATTAGAACAATTTTAAAAATTATTTGATGAAAAAAAAATTTTTGAACAAATTTGTTAATTTTAAAAATTATAAACAATTTTTGAAAATATTAATTTTTAACAATTAGAACAATTTTAAAAATTATTTGATGAAAAAAAAATTTTTGAACAAATTTAATTTTAAAAATTATAAACAATTTCTGAAACTATTAATTTTTAAGAATTAGATTAATTTTAAAAATTATTTGATGAAAAATGAAAAAAAAAAATTATATATTACTAAAAGTTTAACAAAAAAATTCGATTCATTTTTTTAAATAATTTTAATACATTCAATATAATGTTTTAGCTTTATTCTCAAAGAATCTTTAAAAATTTTGTTCAGGAAAACGAAAATGCACTTGCAGAAAAAATTTGTTTCCCGTAGAAATGAAAATGTTCGTCAAACATCTGTGTGACCAATTGCACGAAACACCAAACACGTGCGAAAAGTTTTGTGTTACTAAAATTTTGTTTGAAAATCACTTTAAATGCACCTTTTCCAATTTTTAAAATACCATGATTATGATACCAGCAATAAGGGAGGTGGGGGGTACCTGCTGAACTAATTATGATACCAGCAATAAGGGAGGTGGGGGGTACCTGCTGTGCTAATTATGATACCAGCAATAAGGGATAAATAACATTGATAAATTTTAAATAAATAAATAATAGTATTATTGTAAATTGGTGGTCCCCAGAGGTGCAGGTGAATAAAACAAGTCTATTCTATTATTTTCGTCGACGTTTCAGCAAGTATCACTTGCCCTTATCAAGACTGTTTATTTAACACAATTACAAAAATTAACAAATTTTTTAATAACATATGTATAATATAACGATTTGCTATAATTACCAATTAATATTCGGAAATAAATATTCAACGACTTATTAGTCGTAACATCAAGTGTAGACTGTAAACAAAAATCATATGCCCTCAAAATATACATCATTTGACGTCACACTCTACGTCATGTTGTTGTGATTCGTCATATTATTGAGGATCATATGATACTTGTTATTTAGATTTTGTGTGTCCTCTTTTCTGTTTATGGTATTGTTATTGATTTTAATGTAAATCATTTCAGAAATTAAACGTTTTTTATAATTATTCTCGTAGTCAAGAATGTCTACATTATTCCAATCAATCACGTGTCCTTTATCTCGTGCATGGGCTGAGACAACCGATGTGCGATTGTTGTCTTTTTTATGCTCATTAATTCTTGTTTTTAAGTTTCTTTTTGTTTCACCAACGTACTCTGAAGAGCAATCTTTACATTTTATTTTATATACAATGTTAGTTTTCTCTTCTTTTATCGTAACGTCTTCTCTTTTTTTAATAACAGAATTAAGTTTGTTATTAATATTAGGGATTAGTTTTATTCCGTATTTTTTAAATTTTGTTGCATATTCAGAGATAGCATATTAGATAGGTTAGCTCGCGCAAACTTAACGATAGAACCGAAAAAATGTCAATTTTTAAAACATGAAGCCAAGCTTCTGTGACACATAGATGGCGGCGGTCAAATACGAATGAACCCGGAGAAGTTAAACGCGGTAAAGGACTATCCAGTCTCTACATCGGCGAAAAAAGTCAAGCAATTTCTAGGGTTCACCGGCTACTATTGCCGATTTATAGAAAATTATGCTAAGGTGTCGCGACCATTAGCAGCGTTTATGTCGGTAAAAAATAAATTCGAATGGACCAACGACAATCAACAAGCGTTTGACACCCTAAATGTGTCAGAAATCTGTCCTCATATAACCGAATTTGGAATAACCTTTTATAGTTACAACCGACGCGTGAGACTACGCTATAGGAGCGATACTTAGTCAGGGCCCGTTGGGAAAGGATCGACCCTACGTGTACGCGTCTAGATGTCTAAGAAGAAGAGAGCTACGCTACCCCACGTATTGTAAAGAGTTACTCGCTCTAGTTTTTGCAAAAGATCAATTAAGACACTATTTATATAGGCGCAAATTCACGGTCGTGACGGATCATGAGCCTTTAAAATATTTTCATTCGAGCAAAAAACCTGATCTCCGGTTCAATCGTCTTAAGGCATTGCTACGCTGATACAACTTTGAAATCGTATATCGTCCAGGCATGAAAAACACCAACGCGGACGCTCTATCTCGAAATCCAATTAAGATGGAGGGAATCTTGAGCGAGCCGAAAAGAAGCGAACTTTATGATTTGGCCGACGAACAAGACGATGTCGATAATAATGTCGAAGGCGAGCATCTACCTGCTCGAATCTTAATGGCCCAAACAAAAAGGAAATGAGAGTCGGATCTAGACGGATTGGGAAACCCGCGTGATCGGAAACTCGGAACGCCCGTAGCTCTTATTCATTGAGAAGACGGAGAAACCGTTTAAGAATCCATGAATCTACAGAGGAAGAGGAGTCGGAACCCGTGATTGCTCGAGGTCAAGCGGGCAGAAAACTCGCATACATGATGTTCGTCGCTTTCTCTTTCCTTCAACAGTTTGAGGGTAAGAGAGAGTGACCGCGCGATCCCTTTGCAATAAATCGGAAGAAAGGTCTCCGGTTTATTGCGGGTGATTTTGGAGGAAACGTTTCCTTCCGGCGACGCGCACTTCGACTCGAAGCTTCGCTGGATGCAGTTTCAAAGTTTCGCTTTGAATTTTCGCCTTGCATTCAACCCGGTCGTGTTACCGCATTTTTGTACGAAAACCCGGAGCGGTGATCTGTGCATCACCTCGTGTGAATTTGCGTGTGTGTGCGATTGTTTGCGTGCTGTGTGTGTGCCCGTTGCCGTCATCTTGCGAGCGCACGGCTCGACTTCCAGCGGATTACGCCCTGGGAGGATCAGCGGCTCTAGAGGCCCGATCGAGAGGCGACTGCAATACATTGTGACGTGGGGACGCCGCCAAGTGAGGCATCAAAGGGGCGACTTCTCCACCCGCGTTGCAGAGGCGGAAGACGCCAGCCGAGTGAGGCAACACGACGCGCGTCTCTTCCGTCGCGGCGATAATTGAAGTTTGTATTCACCAATATTGTATTTATCTGCGTGGCTTTTCCCCTCGCTCGTGAGGGGTTTTTATGCCCTGTATTCTGCGGAGCCAATAAAAGAATTGTAAGGCTCACATTGATAATCAAAATTATTTGCAATACCTCGCAATCCATTTCCGCACTCCTTTCCTGCTACTGCCTCTTATAGTCAAAATACAAAACACATGAGATGCGACGAGCATATGGACCAGGGTATAGCGACGGCGAGCACGCCCCTTAACCAAAGGGAGCAGACCTTATCAACACCCGAAACCGTGAATAAATATGCTATGCCACAAATCGAGGAAGCCGCCGAAACACCCGCCGAGTATGAAGGGCCCGTCGGGAATACCACCACTGCTTTTAGCCTAAAATGAGGCGATCATAGAACACGACAGCCCAATATAAATTCTTTGATAGATACAGTATTGTGTAAGAAAGGCACCTTTCGTTTGGACGTTGAGGAAAGGAGAGGTCTTCGCGATCATAGGAGTTCACTAGCAATATTCATTCAAGACACGGACGACGATGACCTTATAATACCCCCTAAACAGGAGGGAGAGGATTGGAGAACGCATAGAGACCCGACACTCCCGAATTCCTTGGGATGAACCAACAAGGACGTGCGCACTTTTGACACTCAATTCGAGTGCCTAGAACCAGATGTTTCACTGGAACTCGTGAGGGACATACCGACGACGCCTCGGGGAAACTGCTTATTCCAATCCTTAATCAGGTTAGACAACTTAGACGTGACCCTTCATGATCTAAGAAGAAGACTCTTCAGATCACAGGCTATACAAATGTGCGAGGATCCGAATGAGGTTATCGGAGTCCTAAGATCGGACCACCAATATAGAACTAGCGACTTTATCTATATTTTCACGAAAGAGTATTATTTTAACGTCTGTGTACATTTTAATTATTCACGTGTACACCCAGTCATTTATTGTCAATTTATAACACACAAAGACTGTGAAACGATACACTTGAAGCTGTGCGACAGCCACTACACACAATACATAAAAATGGACATGCCAAAAAATGGGAGAAGGAAAGAAAAGAACTTAGGGAATGGATGACGAAAATGGAAAAAAAACAAGAAAGAGAGATGGAAAAAATGAAAAATGAACTGATGAAGACAAGAGAGTGGGCAAGAAAAAAAGAGATGAAGATAAAAGAATTACAAGAGAAAGTGGAGGAGCTAATGGAAGAGAAAAAAGAAAGTACAGAATGGAGGTTAGAAATGGAAAAATGGACTAACAGCCAAGCAGGACAGTAGAGAGAGGAGAGAGAGGAGACAAGTGAAGAAGAGGTGAAAGACAGGGAAACGACATCGAGAGCAAGCAGCAGAAGCAGTAGCAGATCGACTAGATCAAGATGGAACAGCTGCGAAAGAGGCAGCAGCAGAGCTGGCAGCACGATGTCGCAGAAAGAGATAAAGAATTTCAGGAAATTAATAAGGGAGAGAGAAAGGAGAGACAGGGAAGAAAATGTAGTGGTGAAAGGTGTCGACAGGGCGGAGGTGATAAAGATAGGAGTGGTAGAATGAGTAAAAAACTTCATTCAAAAGAAGCTCTGCCTGGAAGAGTAAGCCCGAACCGCATGGTGGAGTGGCAGCATGATAATAATAAAAATGGAAAATAGGGAGGTAAGAAAAAGGGTATGGGACGCTAGGAAAAAACTGGTAGGCACGACCATCTTCATGGACTTTGACCTCACCTTCGAGGAAAGGCGCATCCAAGATGAGATCAGGGGCTAGGTGCGAGAGGCGAGAAAAGAGGGCTTCTTCTCGAAGGTGGGTCTGAAGAAAGTATTTATAAATGGCAGGTGGGAAAGGTGGGTAGGAAAAGAAATAATGGATAGACTGCTGAACTCAATGAAAAAAAGAAACAATAACAAAGAAAAAGAGGAAAAATACAGAGGGAAAGAGAAGGACACAGTGAAAACAAGGAAAGAAGAAGTAGACAGCCGAAAATAAGAGACAACACAGGATAAAGAAAATGGGAAAGAGAGAGAGAAAGAAGAAACAACAGAAGAAAGAACAGAGGTGAAAAACAAAGAAAACAAAGACAAAAATTTAATGTAAGAAAGGGGCGGGAAAAAAAAATAAAAGAAAAAGACAGAAAAACAAAATTACTGAAAGACGAGACAAGACAGACAGACAGAGAAAAAAGCAGGAGAGAGAAGAGAGAAACAAGGAAGAAAGGAGTGAGATAGGAACAGAAAAAGACAAGGAAACCAGAAGAATCCTCTTCTGGAGCATAGCAGGACTGTGGAGGAAGGACAACGAGTTCTGGGAATACATAGGAAAGATGGACTACGTGTGTCTGGTGGAAACATGGGTAGAAGATAAAAGTATAGAAAACTTAAAAAGCAAATTACCCGAACACATGCAATGGGCCATCATAGGAGCACACAGAGAAAAGAGAAGAGAAAGGGCAAAAGGGGGAATAATAACAGGAATAAATAAGGACTGGATGCCTCAGGTACAAGAACTAGGAATTATCATAGGAGAGGGAATAGTCAGAACCAGGAAAGAGATAGAAAATGGTAGAAAAAAGATGGACATATGGGGGATATATGCCAACCCGAAAGATGAAAAGAGGGACGAATGGAAAATAATAGAGGAAAGAAGCTACAGTGGAGAGAAAGAAAGAGTAATTATGGGCGCCTTCAACGTTAGAACAGGAGAAAAAGGAGAATACATGCTAGAGAATGGGGAGGGCATAATGTGCAGGAGAAGAAGCAAAGATAAGAAAATTGACAAGGAGGGCAAGATCCTAGTTGATAGAATAACAAGAAGTGGCCTAAGCATCCTGAATGGAACAATGAAAGGTGATGAAAGAGGGGAGTATACATACATAGAAGCCAGAGGTAGCACAGTTATAGACCTGGCAATAACTGATACAGAGGCAGGAGATAGGGTGAAAGCATTCAAGGTAGAAGGCAGAGTAGAATCCGACCACCTCCCGCTGGTGATTACAATGAAGATAGAAGAAAGAGAAACAGTAGGAGAAAGTCGAGATAGAGAAAGTGCCAAGACTATAACAGTTTGGAATGAAGAAACAATAAGTGAATATAGAAGGAGGACAGATGATCCATATGAAGGAAGTAGGGGAGAAAAGGATATAGATACCCTGGCAGAGGTAAGAACGAAAATCGAAAACAGCATAGAGAAGAAGAAAGTTAGAAAGAAAAAGTGGAAGTTAGGGGACTATATATGGTATGACAGGGAATGCAGAAGAGGAAAGAGCAAAGTTAAAAAGGCTCTAAAGGATTGGAAAAAAAGGGAAAGGAAGGAAAGACGAATACATGAACAAGAGAAGGGAGTGGAGGGAGATATGTGAAAGGAAAAGAGCAGAAATGAAGGAAAGAGACAAAGAGGAGCTGAGAAAGTTAAAGAATGAGGGACAAGTATGGAGATATTTGAATAAAGGCAGGAAACCAAGAACAGAAGTAAGAAGTAACATAGGTAAGGAAGAATGGAAAAGACATTTTATGAAACTCTTGGGAGGGAGCGAGAAGAAAACAGAAACGAAAGGAACTACAGAAGGAGCAGATACTGGGGAAAAAGGTATAGATGACAAAGAAATCGGGAGAATATGGAGTAACCTAAAAAAGAAAAAAGCTACTGGCATGGACGAGATCCCCAATGAGGCGTAGCTGTATGCAGGTAAAGAGATAAAAAGCAGAATGAGGGAAATTATAAAAGAAGTATGGAAACAGAGGAAAATACCGCAAGACTGGACCACGGCAATCATAGTCCCGATACATAAGAAGGGGGACGCAAAAAACCCAGGGAACTACAGAGGACTGTCCATGCTGGCAATGGGATACAAAATATACACGGGCATACTAAAGGATAGACTTGAGAATGAGATAGAGGGGAAAAGAAGAATCATACCAGAGGGACAAGCAGGATTCAGAGCAGGAAAAGGAGCTACGGATAACATATATATTTTGAATCACATAATTAAAAGGGCCATAAAAGCAAAAAAAGAAATATATATGATGTTCGTAGATATAAAAGCCGCCTTCGATACGGTATGCAGAGACAAACTATGGAAAATTATGAAAAGGAAGGGGATAAGCAGGGAGATAATCGCAAGGGTGAGAGAAATATACAGAGAAACAAAATGCAGAGTGAGGACAAAGGAAGGCCTGACGGATGAATTTTGGACAAATAAGGGTCTGAGACAAGGATGTTGCCTCAGCCCTATTTTGTTCAACGTGTACATTTCAGAGCTAGAGGAGGAGCTAGAAAAGAAGACAACCAGAGGCACCAGAGTAAAGGACACGAGGATGTGGTCCCTCGCATACGCCGATGATTTGGTGATATTCGGGGAAAATAGAGAAGTGCTCCAAGCGATGATTCAAACCCTGAAGAGTTTCCTCGACCATAGGGAGTTGCAAATGAGAAGATAAAGATCATGATAGCTAGAAGAGGAAAGAAAATGAAGTCAGAAAAATGGACATGGAAAGGAAAGAGAATAGAAACGGTCAATAGCTTCAGATATTTGAGCTTCGTGTTCAGGACCGACGGGAGACACGATGAACAGATAAAGGAGAGAATCAACAAGGGCAGAATAGCGGCAAGGACTACATGGGGTGTAATTGAAAGAAGATGCAAGGGAGATTTCGGAATGAGAAAGATGCTATTCCAATACTTAGTGAGGAGCGTTATGGAATATGGAGTGGAGATATGGGGTACAGGAAAGGTGGAGGAAATGGAGAGGATCAAGGCCGACTACTACAGGTGGACCTTGAGACTCGATTTCTGCACACCCAGATATCTGGTTTACGAAGAGGCGGATGAATTCCAGATGGAGGGAGAGTGGAAACTAAGGGTAAGGAAGTTTGAGGATAAAATAAAGAAAATGGAAGAAGGCAGATGGGTAAAGAAATGCTATGTGGAGCAGCGAGAGAACGAAACCCCCAAGGAAAAAGAGGAAAGAAACGGATGGTTGAATAAATTAGGACTCAGTAGGGAGCAAGTGAGATAGTGGGAAGAGACAGGAAAGGACGTCTACATAGAACTGAGAAGAAGAGACAGAGACAGACAATTGCAGGAGAGAAGGAGTAAAATGAGGGAATCTAAATACAATAGGACATACATAGGAATAAAAGAACACGGGCTACCAAGTTACTTAAAAGGGGAAGGCAATCCTGAAGACATAAGAGAAATGACCAGGATTAGATGTGGAAATATTACCACAGGAAATAAGTAATGGTTAGATCCGGAAGAGAGGAAATGCCAATTGTGCAGGAAAAAAGAAGGAGACTGGATACACTGGACGACCGACTGTACAGAGACGCGGACTTTTTCGGAAAACTAAGAGGAACAGAAATCAGACAGAGAAAAGAAAAAGGGGTAATGGAAATATGCAGAGATAGAATAAAGGATAGAGAAATACTAAAAGAGGCAAGAGAACTAGAAAAGAGGTTAGAAAAGAGGGAAGCACAGAGAAGAAAAGAAACTATAGAAAAGAATCAGAGGCCACAACAGTGAGTGAGAAATACAAAAAAAAAAAAATATAAAAGAGACAATAGTGGAAATAATGTAAATATGTTGTAAAAATGAAAATACTTAGAATGTAAATAGCTGTATACTTTGTATATTGTAAAATGTATAAAAATGTATAAATATTGTAAAAACAGAATCCTGTCCCTAGGCCCTATGGCTGGGATGTATTATAATAAATAAATAAATAGTACATAAATCAATACGATTTCTACGGGGACGTAACAGAAAAAGGTCCGACAATTAATGAGACGCCATCAATGCGCTACTTAGTACATCTATATAGGACCACCTACCTGAAAGCCAAATG
Source organism: Eupristina koningsbergeri (assembly GCA_018907245.1). NCBI lineage: Eukaryota > Metazoa > Arthropoda > Insecta > Hymenoptera > Agaonidae > Eupristina > Eupristina koningsbergeri. The sequence goes on from JACCHV010000069.1 coordinate 60,583, forward strand.
AATATAATTGGCGACAAATAGTAAACAAAAAAATGTCCCCACCATATTTATATTATGTCCGGCCAGTCAACATACGAACAAATGCAACGTAAGCCTCAAAATTCACCGTCTACGAAAGTCAGGAAATACGCATCCGAAAACATATAATTATCGAAAATAAAGTTGGTAGACGGAATATAAAAACTCCTCGTCTTTCTTAAAAAAAAGATTCCAAAATTCTGCTAATTTTATACGAGGTTTTCTGTCGGAAAACCGAAAAAATAAAAATTTTTCTTTAATTTCAACAATATCGAGCCCCAAAATTTGTAGAAAAATGAGACTCAAAATTTAAAAAAAAAGGAAAATCAATTTTATTTCACAGTTTCGTCATTCGGAATTTTTAATTTTTTGTTAACTTGTTAATTATGAATAATGAAAGTGGCAATGGCTGAAAAAAAAGAGTTTCGAACCCGTGTGGCCGGGGCGACAAGGCTGATGCCTGCCGCCCCGGCCACACGCATGTAACCTTTCGTGTAAACCGGGGTTATATGTATAAAATCGCGAATCGATGTCGTAATACTTTTTTGTGATCAAATAAAACAATTGAAAATTAAGTAATAAAATAAAATTACACAAATTTTTAAATTATCAAACATAACAATATATATTGGTACGTAGTATATTTCGGCTATATTTATTTATTTATACTCTGTAACTACTTATTTATATATTTATTTATTAATGCGTTTATTTGTCGCATTACTTATTTATTTCTTTATTTACTCGCTTAATTATAATTTGATGATTTCCCAGTTCTTCTTCTGCCGTAGATGAATCGCTTTGACCGATTCAGCCTTTGTGAGGTTTAAGGATTAAAATAAATACAATTATATTATTTCGCGTTTGAAATACCGATTTATTAATCATAAATCGGAAGAGAGAATTTGAAGTGTAATAGTGACCCTTGATACGAATCTAGCACCTACGTGTGTGCCCGAGTTATTGTATTACTTAGGTCTCTTGTGTTATCGCGAATGTGTGAGTTTGTCGTGTTGTTTTACCGACGAGAGTTACCGACCGGAATTGGATTACTTCGTATTACATTTTTCTTCCGATTCTTGACACTACTGTGTTAATTCCCCGATCAGTCGAATCAACCCTATTGTTTTAGTCCCCTGATTTATAGAGGAAAATTGCTAACTCTTTCGGGTCCTCCCACCGTGGAGGTGTTTTCCTTTTTAGGCCTAATTCGCAATATTTTAATATTCGCTCATATTTTTCAATATATTGGTTAATAATTGCGCATTGTATAGTAAACCAATTATAAGAATCAGTAGCAAAGGAAAGGAGTGAGGAAATGGAGAGCGAGGTGTTGCAAATAAGCTTAATCACACAATGTGAACCTTGCAAATCGTTTATTGGCTCCGCGGTTACAAGGCATAAAAACCCCTCACGAGAGAGGGGAAAAGCCACGCAAATAAATAACAATAGTTGTGATACAAACGTTAATTGTCGCCGCGACGGAAGAGACGCGCGTCGCGTGGCCTCACTCGGCTGGCGTCTTCCGTCTCTGCAACGCGGGTGGAGAAGTCGCCCCTTTGATGCCTCACTTGGCGGCGTCCCCACGTCACAAACGTCTTGTAGTCACCTCTAGATCGGGCCTCTGGAGCTGCTGATCCTCCCAGGGCGTAATCCACTGGAAGGCGAGCCGTGCGCTCGCAAGGTGACGGCAACGGGCACACACACAGTACGCAAACACTCGTACACACACGCAAATTCGGACGAGGTGATGCGCAGATCACCGCCACGGAGTTTTACGTAAAAATGCTGTAACACGACCGAATTGAATGCAAAGATAAATTCTAAGCGAAATCTAAATCTGCATTCAGCAAAGCTTCAAGTCGAAGTGCGCGTCGCCGGAAGAAAAAACATTTCCTCCAAAATCACCCGCAATAAACCGGTGACCTTTCTTCTGATTTATTGCAAAATAAAAATGAATTAGAAGACAGAAACAAAGTACAAACTAAAAAGAGTACAAGGAAAAAGCATAAGGAAAGCAATAGAACAAACAAAAAAAGACAAACGGACAATACAAAGAATACAGAAAGGGAGGAGAATTAAACATCATGTTTTGGAATGTAGCGGGAATATGGGGTAAAGATGAAGAATTTTGGAAATACTTGACAGATTTTGACTACATTTGTTTGGCAGAAACATGGCTGGAAGAAAAGGACAGTAAAAAGTACATAGAAAGGCTACTGAAGAGCATGATATGGAAAGTAATAGGAGCAAACAGAGAAAGAAAAAATGGGAGAGCAAAAGGGGGGCTCTTGATAGGAATGAATAAAAAGAAAATGGATATGACTTTAATACTTGGAGAGGACAAAGGAGAAGGACTGGTGAGAACTAAAATCAAAATAGGGAAAAAAGAAAAAACACTTGATATATGGGGCATATATAACTACAAAGGGAAAGATAGAAGAGAAATGGAACATAATTGCAGAGAACAGTGATAATGGGAAGGAAGAAACACTACTGATGGGACAATTCAATGCTAGAACGGGAAAATTAGGAAACTATATACAAGAAGAGAGAGAATGGGAACGTAGGAAAAGCAAAGATAAGACAATAGACAAAGAGGGGAAGGAATTGGTAAAGAGAATGAACGGACTACATAAAATAGAGAAAAAGATGGAAAGCAATATGTGAGGAAAAGAGACAAAGATGGAAGGACAAGGAGATAGAGGAAATAAAAAACCTGAAAAATGAGAATGATATATGGGGCTTTATTAATAGAGGCAGAAAAAAGGGAACAAATAGAACAAGAAATAGACAAAGAGAGTTGGGAAAGCCACTTTATGAAACTGCTAGAGGGTAACAAAGAAAAAAGAAAAACAAAAGATAGAACAAACAGGATAACCAAAGAAAAAGAAGAAGAAAATAGGATAAAAATATCAGAAGAAAACATTATTAAAGAATGGAAGCGACTCAAAAAGAATAAAGCGGCAGGCATTGACGAGATCGGAAACGAAGCATGGCTGTATAGAGGAGAGGAAGTCCAGGAAAGAATAAAGGAGATAATAAGAATAGCATGGGAGTTCATAATAATACCGGAAGACTGGAAAACGGCGGTAATCACGCCAATATATAAAAAAGGCAATAAGCTTACCCGAAAAATTACAGAGGACTTTCCATGCTACCGACAGCATATAAAATATATATAGGCTTAATAAAAAAATGGCTAGAAAAAGAAACGGAAGAAAAAGGCGTATTATCAGAAGGACAAGCGGGGTTCAGAAGCAATAGATCTACAATGGACAACATATATATCCTAAACCACGTGATGCAGAGGAAATTTGAGGAAAAAAAGAGGATGTATGTGCTGTTCGTTGATCTAAAAGCAGCATGCAATACGGTCAACTGAAGCAAGCTATGGGAGATTATGAAAAACAAAGGATACAGTGAAGGGCTAATAGAGAGATTAAAGAAGATCTATGAAGAAACAAGGTGTTGCATCAAGACTAGAGAAGGACTAACGGATGAATTCTGGACCTACAAAGGTCTCAGACAAGGATGCTGCCTGAGTCCTACGCTATTTAACATCTACATAGCAGACCTGGAAATAAAAATGAAAAAAAGAGGTATCGAAGGCACTAAAATTGGAAAACAGAGAATATGGACTCTTACATATGCAGATGACTTAGCAATGATGGGGGAGAACAGAGAAGTCGTTAGGATGTTAGGATCGCTAAGGAAATTTCTGGACCAAAGGAAGCTACAATTAAACGCAGAAAAAACAAAGATGATGATGGTGAAAAGTGAAAAAAAATCTAAAGCAGAGGAATGGATATGGAAGAAGAGCAACATAGAAACGGTGTTTTTGTTACCTGGGCTTTATGTTAAATAGAAAAGGGAAATACGACGAACAAATAAAAGAAAGGATATTTAAGGGAAGAGTAGCTGCAAAAAGGTTATGGGGCCACGGGGAAAGAAGATGTGCTGGTGACTTTCATCTAAGGAAAATGATGTTTGATTACATGGTAAAAGGGATTATGGCATATGGAGCAGAGATATGGGATTTTGAAGACACTAAAGATATGGAAAGAGTGAAGCTGGACTACTTTAGATGGGTACTAAAACTAGATTATTATACACCCAGATATTTAGTGTACGAGGAGACGAACGAAAATAAAATGAAGACAGAATGGAAGATCAGGGCTATGAAATTTGCAGAGAAACCAACAATCTACCAGAAGATAGATGGGTGAGAATATGCATGGAGAAAAGAAACAAGCTAGACGCACTAAAGAAAAAAGACAAAAAGGAAGTATGGCTAAATAGCCTACGGCTCTCCAGCGAACAATTAGAAATCTGGGAGAAAAATGATACAGAGAAGTACAAGGAAAGCAGAAAGAGGGACATAGAAATACAGAAACAATGCAGGACCAACAAAATAGACAAATCAAGATATAATAGCACATATAAAGAAATCAGAGAAACAGGTCTACCAGAGTATATAAAAAAAGAAGAAAAAATAGAATACATTAGAACAGAAGCAAGGGTAAGGTGTGGTAACATAGTAGAAGAGCACAAGTACTGGAGAAATACAGAGGAAAGAAAATGTAGATTATGTAACACTGAAACGGAAGACTGGAATCACTGGATAGAAAGATGTCAAGAAACAAAAGAAAATTTCAAAGATATTAGAAAAAACGGCTCAAAAACTGGACCATATCAGAGATAATACAGAAATTCATGGACAAAAACAAGAAAAGTATGATAAGAAGAGAAATAAAAACAGTAGAAAAGAAAGTGAAAGAAAAAATTGAAGAAATATCGAACAGACAGTGAAAAGTGTACAAGTGATAGAGAAAAGACTGACAATGAAAAAAAATACATAGCATAATATAATACAGAAATGAAAATGTAAATTATGTAATATATCTTAACAATAAGGACAAAATGTAAATATGTAAAGGAACCCGTTCCTTAGCCTCGAGCTGGAACGTATACTAATAAATAATAACTCAATGAATTTATTTCAATAATATTGAATAATATTATAATGAATATTAAAAAATTATTTGAATATATTCTAAAACTTCAATTTTATTATAATTTATTATTATAATGAATATCAAAAAAAATATATTTTAATATATTATATAAGAGTCTCGCTGCACTTTTTTCTTGATACTTTAGGAAATCGGGATAATATCACCAAAAAAAACAAGCATCACTTTCAAAAATTTTTATAGAGAGCACTAAGTTTATTCCTTTTAGACAAAGACAACTCTGCTCCGCCTCGGCGCCGCTCGCCTACACGGACCTTTATTTTTCCCCGATTTTCTTTCGCAAAACGTTAACAACGATCGTCGGAATTACGCATAGAGAGAGAGACTAACTACAAAAGCACAGAAGTTACAAGCCAAGCGAGGGAGAAAAGTAGCTCACATACATGAAAAGCCTACACGAAAATAATTTAATACGCTTTTTTCTTACGCAGGTAACACCAGAGGAAACTCGAAAACTAATTCGGTAGTCGCGGGAGAAAAATCAAAAATTCTATTGTTGGGAAAGATCAACGACGTCTCGTCCGCGTGATCGAAAATCAAAACCTACTTCCCCTTGTTTCTAAGTCGCGTGCCGCCGCAGTTTCCCCACTCTCGCGACCGGGGTCCTATTGCTCTCTCTCCCTCTCTCTCAAAATTTTCATCCGCATGTTACACCCCCCACCCCCAGACGCGAACAGCTAACTGGTTTTACTCTCTCTCCTCGCCGCTTATACAGAGTCGACTGGTAGAAGGAGGCCAGGAAAAAGGAGGTTGGTTTTAAGGGAGGAGTTAGAATAATTTGGGTTGTATCCAATTATTTCAATAACATTTTCTTTAATCTGGTTAGCAAAAACAAAAACTTTTTCTACAGAATAAAATATTTAATGTAAAATCTTAATTAATTAATGTCAACACTGGAGCTTCTCTGATTAATACCAATCTAGTCCCTAACTCAGTGGTATCCTCGCCGTTGATTCGGGTGATTGTGCCAACCGGCACAATCACGACATCTAGCTACCCCCTTAATGCCACATTGTGAACATGCTCTCATTGGAGCTGGCAAAGTTGGGTTGTACCCACGCCGGTCCCTCATCTGGGCTTCCGCATTAAGTTTGTCCGTTTGGGCCTGTAGGAGCTTATGGTGGAGCTGCTCCGCTCTCCTGCGGCTGTTTGCGCGAAAATGCGCGAGGCGGTTCGCCGCCTGGCGGATTTCCTCCGGGTCATGCCCCCTTGAGGTGGCTTTCTGGAGGAGGTCCAGCTGCCGTGGATACTCGTCATCCATCCTCGTTTGGTAATCTCGAATGACCGACTTCATCTGAGCTATTTCGGTCAGAGCCTTCTTAAGGGCGACTCGAGCCTCCCTCCAGCCATTTCGCCACTCTATTTCCTGGACCACGTCCCGGGTCCAGTCTTCGTAGTCCAGGTCGCCCTGAGTTGACTCTTGTCTCGCGGACTCTGGAGCCTGGGTCCACCAGGTCCGTTACCTCTCCAATTCCTAGGTTGTCTTGGCCTCCCCCTCTTCAGGTGGCAGCTCAGGATCTACCACCTCGCATCGTGGTCTCTTCGGGGACTCCGGTCCCTCCTCGGCATCCAGGGCGGTCTGATGTGTCACATCGGCCGCTTGCCGGTCCTTTGCTCCCGTTTCTTCTGGGGCGGGGAGCACGGATGTAGTGGCGGTGACAGGAGTCATCCCTAGCGCCACTGGGCGGCTCGTAGCTGCATTTGTCGTTGAGAGCGCTTCCCCGAATCGTCGGAGAAGCTCTCTCATTTGTTCTTCTTGGTCAATGGACGATGGAGACAAGTCCATTGTCATCTCCATAGTCTGAAGACGGAGATGCTCCGTGGGGAACTTCGCCGTCCCACTGACTTCCTTCTCGTCCGCTGCTATCGACACTTCGGAGGCTTTCTTATCTTCCATATCCTGCAATTATGAGATCGGAATATTAAAACTTCAGCTGTTTATTTAATTGCCCATGCCATCCTGCGAAAGCAAGAAAATAGCTCAAACTGGAAGACTAAGAAAATTAAGTAGGCAAGAGCTTCATGCGAGCCGTATGGAAACTTTCGAAAAAAAAAATAAAGCAAAGCGTAGAAAAATTAGATTCAAAGGGAAAGTTTAAGCAAAGGAGTGTGTAGGGCGAAGAAGATGAAGAAAAAACAGAGTAAGCAGCTTCTAACTACCAAAACACTCACATAAATAAAGCAAAAGAAAATTCAGATTTGTGATGCAAGAGAAGAAAGAGTAGGAAGGGTTCACTAGCGATCTGTCGGCGCAATCCTCAAGGAATCGCGTGACTTCGGGTTCGACGCGGAGAAATTGTCGGATTCGCCAGGCGTTTCTTCACGCTGCCTTTCGGTCTACCCCGCCGCTTTTTGGTGACAATATCATCCGAAGAAGACGGAGGTAAGGCGGAATGATCCGCAATAGGTAATCTTCGGGTTCCTTGAAGGAGAGCCCCACGAGTGACCAACACCCGAGCTCTTCTAGGCCTACCTTTCTTACGGTGTGGTAGAGTAACTCTCGTGCGGGTTTGAGGAACGCTGGTGGCTTCTTCCTCCCCTGGATTCACGGTCCCTTCGGTCACTTCTAGACGATAAGGTTTTAAATCTCCAACATGAAATCGACCCATTTCCTGACCTCCTTCGTCCGTAACAATATAGATGCATGTCCCTTCTCGGGATGTTACGATGCCTGGGCCCCTAAACTTTGGGGCAAGTTTAGCTGAGATGGCTAGGGCTCCAGACGAGAGAATCCTGTTCCGGCACCATACTTTTTCACCGATTTGGTACTCCTTGTCTCTTCTCTTGGCATTGTAATAACGAGCTTGTCTGGATTGAGCCTGCTGGGATCGTTGCATCCTATCTAACCATTCACTGGCCGCTGGTGTTTCTTCAGCTTCTACAGCTTCTATAGCTTTAATTTCTTGCTGGCGCCTCAAAGTTCCAGGCGCAATGGGATTTCTCCCCATGTTAAGGAAAGCGGGACTTACTCCAGTAGATTCCTGGACTGCCGTATTGTAGGCGAAGGTAATCTCACAAACTTGTTCGTCCCAGGATCGGTGTGAGTCACCCATATATGCCACGAGCATCGTTTTCAGTGTACGGTTCACTCATTCCACAGGATTTGCCTGGGCGTGATACGGTGGAATCGTCATATGCGTAATGCTATTTTCTTCGAGGTACCGATCTACCACCCTGTTCTTGAATTCGGTTCCATTGCCCGATAGGAAAACTTCCGGCACTCCATATCGAAGAATAACCTTTTCCCTAAAATACTTGAGAATTGTTTGGGCGTTGGCTTTCCTGATAGCAACGCATTCCACCCATCTAGTGAATAAATCCATAAATACTACTAAATATTCGCTTCCCTTAGCGGAGCGAGGCAGTGGTCCCATTATATCTCCGGCAACCGTGATCCATGGACTGGTTATGGGTCTCTTACCCATTAAGCCTGCGGGAGGTCGTTGCTCGACCTTACACTGCTGGCAAGTGGAGCATCTACTGGCGTACTCTTTGGCTTGTGTACGCATGCCCGGCCAGTAATAAAGCTGGGCCAGTCTCTTGCTAGTCTTTCTCCCGCTAAAATGTCCGGCAGTGGCACTCTCATGTGCCTCCTTAATAGTTGGAAGACGTTCTTCCATCCTCGGTACCAGTTTCCATGCATCCCGATCTTCGAGATGTTCATTCAGAGCTCTTGTCGTTCGGTATCTGTATAGCCTTCCATAAACGATTTTCCACCACGGGAAATCAGCTGGGTTATGGGTCACTTTAGTCAGAATCAGCTGGTACCATGGATCTTCAGGTGTCTCCGCTGGAACTACAGATGAGATGGTGACCTCCGGTTCCATCTCGTGAAGTCGCGATAGTGCATCAGGCACCGCATTCAAGGATCCTTTCCTATGTTGGACTTCAAAGTCATATCCTTAGAGCTCAACGTGCCAGTCTGCCTGTCGGGTTCTTGAGATTATGCAGCCATTTTAAGCTGCTATGATCCGTCACGACAGTAAACTTATATTCTTCCAGGTACTGGCGAAATTTCTTCACTGCCCACAGAACCGCTAGACACTCACGTTCCGTCACTGAATAATTACGTTCAGCGACAGTCATCGTCTTACTTGCGAAGGATATAACTCGCTCTTGTCCTTCCAAGACTTGAGTGAGTACTGCTCCAAGACCAGTGTTACTGGCATCTGTCTGAAGCGTAAATTCTTTGTCAAATTGCGGGCGACTAAGTACCGGTGCCGTCGCAATTACTGTTAGCAGCCGTTGATATGCTGCTTGTTGTTCTTTTCCCCAGACGTACTTGGTATTTCCCTTGGTGAGACGCGTCAGAGGTTCGGCGATGGTAGCAAAGTTCTCCAAGAACTTTCGGTACCAACTAGCCATCCCGAGGAACCTGCGGAGCTGCTTCAGATTTCTAGGCGCCGGGTATTCTAATAGCGGCGCTATTTTGTCCAGGTCTGGTCGAAAACCGTTTCGGTCGATGAGAACGCCCAGGAACTTTACTTGGGTACAGCAGAACTCGCTCTTCTTACGATTAATTGTCAATCCTGCTTCCGTGATCCTGGTTAAAATTGTTTTCAGTTGTGCGAGATGTTCCTTATAGGTCGCAGTTGCAATTATTATATCATCCAAATAAGCGAACGCAAAAGGTTCCATCTCAGGTCCAATCAGTTTATCACTGAGTTGTTGGAACGTTGCGGGTCCTCCCGCCACACCATAGGGTAGTCGTACCCATTCAAAAAGTCCCATTCCTGGCACGGTAAACGCTGTTAGATGTCGCGAGGGCTCGGCCAGAGGAATATGGTGGTAGGCGGTACTCAAGTCCAGCGTCGAGATGTAACGGGCGTGGCGAAGTTTGCGTAAGATCACGTCCATGTAAGGGAGTGGATACGCGTTAACTCTAGAGACTGCGTTTAGCTTGCGGTAGTCGACGCAAAATCTGAAGGTCGCTTCCCTTTTCCAGACCATTATAACAGGGCTCGACCATTCACTCAGGAACGCCGTATTAACCCTTGCGACAACATGTCGCGAACCTGGCGGTGCATTTCTTCTTCGATTTTTGGTGATACTGGATAGTATCTTTGCTTTATGGGCTTAGCGTCGCCCACATCGATACTATGCTCCGCCAGGTGTGTGCATCCTAATGGTGCATCCTCCGCAGCTAGAGTTCTTGTCACTAACCGCATAACCTCCTCCCGTTGCTCCTGTGTTACATCGGCCAGTCCTATAGGGATTACCGCACTCGTCCAGTTCGGGGAGACTACGTAGGTTTCGAGGGGGATTATTGTTTCTCCACCCTCTATACCCAGACGGTCTTCTCTTGAGTAAAGTACCGCGTCGAACTTCCGCAAGAAGTCAGCTCCCAGGAGACACTCGGCTTCCAAATACCGGAGAAGAATAACGTTCAATTCTCTTTGAAAACCCGAAACAGCGAAAGGTAACGTAACCTCGCCAATAATCGTCTCCATTTGCCCGTTTGCTAAGCGAACGGCGGCGTCGGAACATTGCTGAACTCGGCGACCTTCCTCGGTCACGATTTGGAGTTCTACAGGACCAAGGACCGTTTTGGCTGCGCCCGAATCTATTAGGGCACGAACGCCATAACCGCCGATGTCGACGTTGATATACCACCGGGCACGATCGGCCGGGGTTTCAACAGTTGAGGTCCAATGAACTAGTTGAGGGGCGAGTTGGACCTCTCCGACTCGCTCCGCTCCTCTTTTCCCGAACATTCAGGGCACGATCGACGCGTATATCCAGGCCATGCGCAATCCCAACAGGTGACTTCTGGGATGTTTCCAGGCTCCTTATCCTTGTTGTGATCGCTTTTAGGCTTCCGTGGTCCTTTTCTTTTGGCTAAAGGGCTGCCTTTTCCTCCATTCTTCCCCGTTGGGCCTTTATATTGAGGGCGTCGTGACCATCAAAGGATCGTTTTCATGAAAGTCTTCATTTCTTCCCGGAGTCCTTTGATACTATCGTCGACAGATTCTACGCTGCTTGCTGGTGTAAGCTTTTTCTTGTTCATAGGCTTTACTGCATCCACCGCTATTGCCACTATTTTTGCTGCAGTTTTCTTCTGGGTTTTTCCCCACGCTAAATGTGGCATCACCGACTGTTCCGGAGGTAAAGGCGGTACATAGTTCCGCTCCATCGCAATAAGGTCCTCAGCTTCCCTGGCAGCGACAACCAACTCATTGATGTTGCTGAATTTCTCCCGTGGAATCAGCTTCCTTAATTCCGGCAATAGATTTCTATAGATATGATCTAATTGCCTCTCAGGGTGCCACTGTTCATGAGCATAACCCATCAACGTCCGAAGTCGGTAGATATAATCTCTGGCGGGTTCTCCTCGACCCTGAGTCCTGCGGTCGATTTCTGCTGCCAGCTTGTTTTGAAAAGTAGTATCAATTCCAAAACATTTACGTGCGGCTTCGCAGAAATCCGCCCATGAATGCCAATCGCACCGGGATTGGCGGTACCAGTGTAATGCAGTACCTTCAAGGAGTTCCGTTAGAGTATTGAGGATGTCCTCGTCTGTCAGGGGTGTCAGCATTCTGCACTCACTTATTCGTTGCAGAAATTCTTCAATGGACATTCCCTTTTCACCTGAAAATTTAATTCTCCATTGGCGTACCATTCTTCAACTGTCCAGTCTGCCTGTTGTATTCATACTTGAAGATGCCATGCCTGAGCTAGGTATTTCGCATGTGTTGAATACATGCGACTCCCCACGGCCAGAATCACCCAGCGACCTCATCTGGGTCCAATTTAATCTGGCGGGCACCACCGCAACATCAGCCGGTGTACTTGTTGTCGGTTGTCTGTCCGGATATTGCACTTGGAACGTATCTTGGAAATTTACACGATGTTATTTTATGTGTAGGGCTTTTAACGATTGAACCTCCTTCGTTAAAGCTTCTACTAGTGTTGTTAATTTTAATTGATCCTCGTGCAGTGAATGAAAGAGCTGCCTGGTATCGTTAATTTCCTCGATTAGTCTTTCATTTGTATGAATTTGTTTTATCGATTGTTCTGCCGCTATTCTATTATTGTTCACATTTTCCTCTGCGTCGCTTTTTTCCCATTCGATTAAATCATTTTCTTCTTTCTCTTGTGTTTTATTTATATTTCTTAGTTTAATTATTTCTAATATTTTTTCTTTTGTTTCTTTATTAATATTTGATTTCTCAACTATTAATCTTATATTTATAATAATATATAAAAATTATTAATATTTATTAATAATTTTCATTAATCTTCTATCTCTGATGAAGCGCGATTTACTGTCTTCCACCTCTCGAATATCCTCTGTAATTGCTAGTCCTCGTAATAGATCATACAATCTGATTCTTTTTTCTATCCAGGTTCCCGTGAATTTTAGATTTAATTCTGTCAGTAAGTGCATTATTTCTGTTCCGCTTCTTTCTTCCACCCACATATCTATTTCTTCATTGAATTATTCCATGCTGATCTTCTTGCTTATGTTTTCTTTTTTTAAAAAAAAACGTGAGGGTTGGGATGTAGAAAGTAGTGATTGGAGGAGGGATATAATTATTCAATACAAAAAAATAGTTTTCGCTACGCGTCGTTATCTGGTTTGTATTCGCGTTTAAATAAATAAATATGTGCAAAAAGTTTTATATATATAGTAAAATATAATTTAAGCAATTATAAATTCAGTATATTATTAGAATTATATATTATATAAAGATATACCTTTTATTTGTTGACCTGTGAGAAAATTATTTTAAAAAAACAAATTGTACAATAGAGACAAGAATTTTATAATTTATACATATTGTGTAAGATATTTTTGTATATATGTATGTATATAATATAAATAAGTATGTAATATATTGGGGTTCAGTCAATAATATAGCTTGTGTTTGTCAAAAATATTGTAATTTAATATTTTAGTTTCTTTATAGGTGACTTTAATTATTATTTTAATTTAAATTATTGATTTATTATTAATATAACGTTTATAGAAAGTATTTTTAATAAACTCTTATTAATTGGTATTTGAAGTGATAATAATATAGAAAAAAAAAATTTTCCAGTTTACTTTTGTGTTTTGTTCCTGAAATATATTAAATTTTAGCTATATTGTTGACTCAATTACATTTGATTTTGTGTATTTATAATAATATATTATATTTTATATTTTCAATATAGAGCACATAAAAGAAATAATTAAATAGTACTATATATAACGGAGACTGAAGATCTTATTAACATTTCACATTTGTATTTCTTCTAGTTTGCTCGTAAACAGTAGGCTATTATATTTTTTTTTGTACGTAATTTTAATTAAATAAAGTAATTAAAGAAATGGAAGTAAAAAAAAAAAAAAATAATTTTAATATGGGACCTTGTTATTCTCTTTTCTTGTTATAAAATCTATTTTCTATTATTATTATGTTTCGTATTTATTAATTTGTAAATTTATTTTAATTGCTTTTATTTTAGTAATTAGTGTAAATTTTATATAAGTTATTTTTAGAATTTTAAGTTAGGTTTTATTCAATAACTCTATGTATATGAAAAAGTATTATGTTAAAAATCAAATTTTAATATAAGTGTATGATAATATCATAAAATATAGTTAAATTATTATTGATTGTTGAAAGGAATAAGAAGAAAAAAAAAATTTTGAAAATTCGTAAAAAGGAGAGAAAAAAAAAAAATTTTTAATGTCGGGATTCGAACCACGTTACGTCGGACTACTGAACATAAGCCTAATCCATTACTCCACGGCACCTATTAGTTTCATGTGTATTAAATTTCTATATTACTTGTATTTCTTTTTCAATTTTGTATAAAAATAATTTTTATTTGTTTAAGTGTTTAAATAATTTTTAATTTTTAAGTTTTTACTTCTTTATATATTTAGCGGCCCAAAATATTAATTTTCGTAGAAAAAAAAATTTTTGTAATTCTGAGAATTGAACCGCGGTCGTTGGAATTACCACGCCGGTATTTTACCGATTGACTGCGTGTTTCATATTTTCCTACTTGTAATTTTCCGTTTATATTAAGTGTTAGAAATTTAACTTTTATTATTTGACATTTAAATTATTTTTAATTATAGTAAGAAAAATTTTATATTATTAAATTTATAATAATGATTTCAGAAAGAAAGAAAAAAAAATTTTAATTTTCAATTTTATATATTATTAGTTTTTTTATATTTTTACTATTACGAAAATTAGTATTATGATGTTTAATTCATAAGAAAAGTAATAAATTATATAATATAAATTGAAAAAAGAATAATAAAAAAAATTATTTTAAAGAGAAAAAAGTATTTAATAAGAGCTGCTACTGTTTACGTGTGTGTTTACATTTTGTCGCTTTTTCCTGGAAGCGACGCACGTTTTTTCTAGAAGCGCCAATGCTCTGTTTCTTCAAATTTAAATTTTCCTTTATTCTTGGTAAGGTTGGATCTCCCTCACCTGCGAAAAAGCAAATGGGGGAAGAGGAGCCTTTCAATAAAAACGCAGGCTTAAGTTCGACACCATTTATTCAGCACATTACAAAATTGTGATAACGGTGTCTCCAGGAGGCGCTCACAGCTTCTTCCTGAAAAAGGGGTGAAACTATCATTAGTTTTCCCGGCGCTTTACTTGGTCTGATCCGTCGGGCGGACCGCCGTTCAAGTCGCCTTTGGTCGCGCCGCGACCCCCTTTTATATGCTGCCCGCGAGTCGGCGGAGAATGAACGAAGTCCTCACTCGGGCGAATTCAGCTCTGCGCCGACTCGGGCCCGCCGCAGCTTCGCTTGGTGGCGGCCACGGGCGCGCGGTGCGAGTGGGCCTAGTCGCCGTGGAGAGAGGGCAAAACCTCTTGTCTCTCTCTCTCTCACGGCGCGCGCGCTTAGTTCCAGGAACCAAACGCGTAGTAAGGCTTTTGCCTCACAGTGTTATAAAATTCGTCAATTTTTACAAAATTCGTCGATTACAAATCACATGTTGAGCATAATAATTACAAAATTCGGTTTGAATACAATAATTGTAAAATCCGTT
This sequence comes from Eupristina koningsbergeri, assembly GCA_018907245.1. Lineage (NCBI taxonomy): Eukaryota > Metazoa > Arthropoda > Insecta > Hymenoptera > Agaonidae > Eupristina > Eupristina koningsbergeri. The sequence goes on from JACCHV010000069.1 coordinate 75,643, forward strand.
TATTATAAAATCACGGTTTGAATGCGGAAGGTATGTTTCATTTATACTATTTTTCACTATTATAAAATAACAAATTAGTACAGTTTGTATTAAAAGTATGCACTAGAGTTGCGGATGTTCATGTGATTCGCAATTGGACGTTTGTTTTTCACTTTTCACAATTAGATGTTTACTTATCTTGAATCCTAGATACCGGCGGGAGCGGGGCCTTATCAGGCTGCTGCATGCTCCTCCATCTGGGAAACATATGTTTTCCTCTCCTCCTCACAAATTGCTTCCTCGTCGTTGAGGATACAATACCATACCTCACGGGCGGTGGTAGAGGGTACGAAGCACCCCCAATATTGATGAGCCAAGTTGTCCTCCTGCAGAATGAACCGGTTCGCCCGGATCAGGCGCCGCAATTCTTCGGCTTCATCCTAAGTGACATGGTATTCCCACGATCCTTGGATCAGTAAAAATAGGCCGAATTTCCACTCAAGGGATTTTTTCGTCTCCCATTGAGGCCACTCCTGAAAAGAAATATAAAATAATGGTTTAACTTATATAACTACTTATGAGTATAACTAATCATAATATATAATTATAATATATATAATTAATTAATAATAAAATATATAATTATTAATAATTGTTAATGATATATAGACAGAGATATAAGTAATAATAACACTACTTACGATAATTCGGGTATATTGAAAATAAAGTCGTATCATCGTACGAGATAGCGTGGATAGATTTAGGATTGTTGAATCCATGACGATACTAACTTCACTAATTAACTGTACTGATAAATCAAGATGCTGTCCGCGGATGATCGGGGGCTTAAATAGGCAAAAAATGCCGACGCAATGTAAAATCTTCGTTGACCAATCCCGCGCCGCTAATCCCCTCTGGTGAGGACACCTAGACTCGACGCGTGAGAAAAGTTTCGCCACCCACAGCTTCATATTAATAATCTTATTAATAATAAAAATTAATAATTATTCATAAAATATAATAATTCACAAATAACAATTAAAACTCAACACCCGTAACTATTGTATCTGACTCACATCAATAACCCAATAAAATCCTAATTCACAATTAATTTATTAACGCATAATAGTATAATTTTAATATTAACAAGGGCCGGCAGGGCAAGGGCACGAAGCATTGCCTGAAGGAAGGTTAAATTACCGAGGCAAATAAAAACGCAGGCATCGTAACTTCTTGTATTAAAATAATTTTTATTAAAATAACTATAATAAAAATTATTCTACTACCCCAACAGAGACCCACGTAATACACTATTAAGTCAAATAAAATTATATAAATTATGTACTAGTGCTGTAAATACGCTTAAAAGTAAAAACTACACTATTAACCGACTAATACAATCAAACCCTCTATTACAGGGCCGAGCCACTATATAAAATTAATGAAGCAGGCTCAATTACAACAACAAACAATCCGGGTTTTTACAAACACAAAATCGGAACGTTCAGCACGATTAAAACACACTGAATCATAATACAACACATTAATCTAAAGGAATTCCTCACAATGGATGCAGACACCTTGCTTATTTTCGGTAAGATTAATAAAATGTGCAATACTCTTTTCATAGAGTACGGATGCCTAAACAAAGTATACAGTATACGGATGCCTAAACAACCTAAACAAACAATACTTAAAAGATCTGATTGACAGCAACCAAAAGAGTATTTCGCATTTAAGGAATCTCCTATCGGAAACCATTTGCAAAAAGTATAAACGATCGCTCTTACCTTTCATAGGCAAAATTAGCAAATATTTGTTCGGAACGTTGGACGAAGAAACGAAAACAAAAATAATGAATGCACTTCAAAAAATCAACAATATCACCTCAAAATATCTATTATTAAATTATCTAGCCAAGACGATGATATTAATTTATATAAAAACATTTCAATTATATCAACATTTAACGAAATGCAACGAAACTTTGATAAACTAGACGAACTCGTCTATATAATGAAGGTTAAAAATAATAAATTTGCCCGGGACTTGCAAACAATTACAACGGCGTTAACATTAGCATCATCAGGTATTATACATGATGCTTTTATTAACGACAATCCTCCATGTGACTTGATTAAAACTATTAATGAATCCAGTAATGGATTACAATTACCCTTACAACCTAATGCCTCTATTATTGACATACTAAGGGCATCCGATATTAAAATAACGATAGCTCATACCATTTTAATTTATTATATTTCGACGCCATTAATAGGCAACGAACCATATGTTTTATTCAAAATAATGGTTTGGTCCGAACCACAGGCCATAGACGATACCATCATGTATATAAATCCCGCTAGAGTACGTAGCAATAAATAATCAGTCGAGTAAGTTTATCCCTTTGACAACTCTATGGACTCTTGCAAAAAGGTTAACGACAATTTACTATGCCCAAGAAAAAGCCAAGATGAAGAAATTGACGAACACAGCCCCTGCAAAGTTAGATCGTTTTCCCTCAGCTACCCTTTGACAACAAAAAATTGCGACATAATAATCTCCCATAGGAGCAAACCAAAAGGGTCTAAATACTTGGATATATTCAACAATGCATAATATTGGAATGCAGCTATATTGCAATGATATCCTAATCGGGAACGAAACTATCGAGGGGAGTGGAATTATTAAACTCAATCAAAATTGCATTTGGAAGTCACAAAAAACCACCTTGTACGCGGATTATAACATACGGAAGCATAACTTTAGCATTGTTTTGGAAAGCGCAAATTAAAATTGGTTGAGTTATACGACAACGTCGATAAACTAAACAACGTACGAGACAAGATTACTACCTTTACAAACATTTCATTTAATTATAAAATCAAGGACACAATAACCGACATTAAATTAAAAGACATTGAGGAAAGAGCTAAGTTGATAAGCGAAATTAGTAATACAAATATTTCCACCAAATTATCAATAAAAATCACGGGAATAACAATAGCTACTGCCGTTATAATTATTACAATAATTATACTTATCATCATATTTAAGTGCCGAAGGGCTATTAAGGTACAGGATAATTACCAATAAATCACAAATCATATGTCAATTTTTCTTATAATAACGGAAAAAGGGAGGTCCCCAATTAACTAATGTTAAAAGACTGTTTCAGTGAATTAATCGACTACAATAAAAATGAAAATAAACCACTGAACAACAATATTGGAAATATTTATCAAAAGATCAAGGAAGTCAAATACCACTAAACCACCCAATTTAAGAATAATGCAGATCAAGATAGTATATAATCAACGATTCATAATTCTATTATAAAAAAAAAAAAATTTTTTTTCTTTTCTTCAAATATTATAATATTTGTAAACAGCATATGTTACAATATAAACTGTAAACAATAATTATTATTTAAATTATAAAGATACTAATTATTGTATTGCTAAAATATTTTGTAAAAATTAAAAATATTGCATATAAAATTATAAAAAAGAGGAGATACGTTACATGAACATATTGTTATTCAAACATAAAACATACATTTACACATACATCGTATCACATTCCTGAGTGGCGCCAACGAGGTTGTTGACGGGGCGGCCACAGCCGTGTTACGTACGCTATGCAGCTGCATCCGCTGCATGGCGACGTATAACCTTTTATTCCTGGTAAAACATCGCGATCCCGCGAGAATATCGATAAGAGCGTGTCCCAGGCGCTCGGCAGCCCTCATGACGAATTTAGCTGATTGCGCGAATTCCGCGCAGAGGCAGGACCAAACGCCGTCGGACAGATAACGCGAGCTGACGAACGCCCGAGGAATCTGCCGACGCAGCACCTAGACCGTAAGATCGTAAGATCGGAGTTGCTCTCACGGATGATTTCTGAATCGGGGAAAACTTATCCTCCGCGAATCTCGCGACCTGACTTTGTATTCATTCGTGACGGACCCGCGGATCGCGCATCATCTTCTATAAAAACTAAACTTCATTCGGGATTCACTATCTTGCCGCAACTCGAACATCTATAAGAATCATAAATATCTGCATTTTAAAAAACACACAAGTGCTGTGTCTCCTCTTTTTAACTTGTTCTAAAATAATACGCAGTGACATATCAATTTGTTTCATTTTAATTCTTATAATATTCACCTTCCGCCGAAGAGTTAGCGATAACTCCGGATAGCCAGACGGGACTCGGCATCGGATTGCATATCCGCATATATATATATACTATATATGTTCGTAACAGTATATATATATATTTAACACTATGTAATAATAGGTGAAATCAAATAAACTTCTTTTTCGAAACAATTCTATGATAATATATAAACACAGCATCAACAGATGTACGAATATGACGTGGGCGCGTCGCTGGGAAACGCACATAGATGTGCAAATCTTCTCATTGTTAGATCTGCGCCGCTGACAACTTCCATTGGTCCTGCAACCGATGCTCGGACCCCATTGGACAAGCGTAGGAGTCAAACACATGGCTCGCGCAGCAACCCAGTATCACATGTTCGCAACACAAATACAGACTGTCAATAAGATTTCTGTCAACTTTCTTGGACGACCGCTGCTAAATGTAAAAATGCTTGTTAACCGATAACGTTCTGTCCTTTTTTTCATTAAGAAAAGAGAAACTGACGCATTACTATGAACAGAAATTAAAAAGCTACATTATACGACTATGATTAAATTCATATAATCGATTTAGGGTTGTTTGATGTTTCGTTGGAGGTTTTTCTCACCACACATCTATATTGCATTACATAGTTGTTTTAGTGAGCAGTTGTAATACATATGTACATTTATAAATACAATTATTAATTCTTTGTCTCAAAGGAACATCAAAGTAGTATCATGCACTCATGTGAGAGGATTAGACCTTATGGATCATCTGTTTTAGAAGTCTTTTAAAGAGAATCATCTGCATCCTCAACCTATTGATTTTATTTCATATTAGCTGACATTCAGTGTAACATCAAAACAGAGAGTTTTACGCTTACATTAAATTCTCTTTTAGGTTGAATTTTGGTCTGCAATGTTTTGGTCGACTAATTTCTTTCGGGCAATCATTCATCTCCTTTCATATCTCATAAACAAGTATATCACATTGCATTCTCACTTAGCTTGATTAAAGTTATCTCTTGTTTTTGAGAGTTAAAAGAAATTTCTAATTGGAAAAAATTTAAATATAAACGGATCTATTTTAATCAAATAAAATAAATCACTTTCTTAAGTATTTATACTTTTGTTTCCTCCTTATAGACAATAACATACCTATATGGACGTATACAAGCTTACATATAGACAAAATTTTCTATTCGACCATTTTAATTCATAATTAGATATAATTCAACTTTCTTTTATATTTTCATCTACGAGTGTCGAATAATAGACATTATTATGTATAAAATAATAAATATTTATTAACAATAATTTTAGGGAATATTATTAGCCAAGATATTTCTTTTTAACTATCATCTAAATAAATAATACCAATAAATTATAGAATAAAAGTTAAATTTTTTTGAATTTAATGTTTATTTAATTTGAATACTTTACCAACATATTTTTTCTAAATTTGCTATTCTTTTATATATACAACTGGATCTATGTAGCTTATATAAATACATAAAATATATATTTATTTACTTTCTACAAACGAGTTCATGAGTTAACAGAAAATTTTCATCCAAATTAATTAATTATATTATTTTTAACACAGTGAATTACAATAAGTTTATTATGTTACTTAATTTGAAATAAAAGTTTGTATAATTTATTAAATTTAATTAATTTATTTATTACTATTAAATTTCATGCATCTGCTATTATAATATCAAAAAAAAATTTAAATAGTAGTTATTTTATCAGAAATATTGTATTGTATTGTTATTTTATAGTTGATAAATAGTCAATATTCCACATTGAAACATTTTTGTTTTGGCGTCTTTATTTTCCTTACTGAATATCTGAAAATAAAAACCTATTAAAATTACATCTCGATATACAACATATATGAAATCAGTTAAGTATGTAAATTGTTTTTTACATATATTAACTAAAACTTTAATAATAAATTTTATCAATTTTATGAAAAATAAATTTTTGATATGATCCATTATAAAGCTTTGTTTAAAATTTCGAATTTTTTTATTAAATATTCTGTTAATGAAAAATACATTCAACCTTTATCAAATATTATTTTTTATTATATATACGATGTATAAGTAGTCCGTGTTGGATTGTGGAGTTCAAACATTTAACAATTATTACTAGTAGTTTTAATTAACTTTAGTAATTAAAAATACTATACAATGTAGCATCGTATATTACTCTTATAGCGTTCAAACCACAAAATACCACTAAGAGAAATGAAAGTCCCATGTTAAATAGGAGAGAGAAAAATATCAGATAAAACGGTTTTATTTCTCTTTCGCACTTACACAGTCTCACTAACACATGTAGCAAGCGCATATTAGCTATTAAAAAATAAATTTTTTCATAGTTAACGTGCTATAAAATATAAAATTTATTAAAATATGAATAAAAAAAATATATTCATGTTATTAAAAATAAACATACTTTATTTAATAAAAATTGATGCTGTAATAATAAAATAATGTATTTAATATATAAAATTATCATTATAAAAACATAATTTTTTTTCTTAAAGAAAAATTGTGTCACGTATTTAATATTATTATATGCATACCAAAGATCATATATGAGACGAAAACTGAGAAAACAGCGAGTATAAGACATTTATTGGCAAATTTTAGGCGGAGTATTGGGGAATAAATAATGGGGGAATCGAACTCAGAGGCGAGTAATATAAAATTCACGAGTAATAAGAACCTCCGAACCCGTATGTATTGAGAAATTCCGCACTTCAGCCAAAAAACGCAAGGGTCAAGGCAATAGCGCAGGTAGCTGATCAAGCGCTAATTAAGCAGCCAGAACGTGACACGGACTCAGGACGAAGAAATCGCAGATTAGCAATTATCCATCCAGCGGAGGTAATGAGTAAAATCAAAACGAACGAACTGACATTTTTATTACGACTATCGAATTTGACTTCGGAAATAGAATTACGGGGTTACTCCGGTTCGGACATCTTTTCAGAAATAATCGTATACGATAAAACGGAATTTCGATGAATTTTCGATTCGACTGGCTAACTTGTATGAGATCGCGTTTAGAGTCACAGGAAATATACTCATTTATACTACACTTTAACGCGGTCTCTCTCTCTCGTTATTTTATTGAATAAAATAAATAATATTCTGCTCTTTATTTAACGGCCTTACATTTATTTTATTACCGAACCTTATAAAAGCCGTTTCACTATTTCGGCTAGAGCAGAGCTAAACCCGGTAAAAGTTGATTTTGCGGTTTAATAATAATATAATTAAATACATCGCGATAAATTAATTTCGTAACAATGGTAATTATAATTAAAAACTTATATAAATAAAATTTAAAACTTACTTCAATCTGTTTTTACATTCTATTTATTAAATATTTATTCTAAAATGTTTGATAAGATTTAACATACATGGAAAATTATAAAATTGTTATGGAACTAAAAAAATCAACAAATGTAAAAATTTTTATTAAATAAATAATTTATTATTTGTAATATTGAATATATATGTATATATATATATATACAATGCAAATTTATAACAACAAAATATATTTTTAAAACAAATGAATAATAACTAAACTTGCAGATAAATACAAAAATATAACCAAAAACTGAAATAAATTTTAATCTATAATCAAATTATAATTATATTTACTTAATCAACATTTTATATAAAAATATTGAATTATGTAAAAAAAATAAGTGCAGTACATTATATTTTATGACACTTGTATTGCATGTAAGTCGGTAATATTTTTTTCCGCTTCTCCCATTGAAAGCTTCAGACTGGTTCAGACTAATCTGCTTAAACTTTCAAACTCGCCTTCTAGTTACAGTTATACGTACACACACTAATATATACCATTGCGCACACATTTCATAATCGACATTGTAAGTCTCGTACTCATGCATATGATTAACTCGCACACGCACTACATATACACTATCTATATACAATATGATATATATAAATTAATGATAGTTAAAAACTTAAGTTACTTTATATAGTCAATAATGTTTTAAATTTCTGGATAGTTATTGATAATTTTTTAGATATAAGTGCAAATAATATTACAATGTAGATGCTTAAAGAATGTAGATATTACTTTCTTAAAAATTTAGGTAAAATATATTACTAATAAATTGTAAATGTAAATTCAATTGTCAGTGATATTTTTCATTACAAATTGTGCAACTTTTACAGTTCTTTTGCAGAATCCGCTTCGTTTTATTCATTAAGCATGTTTAAATTTGTTACATATGTAACAAAATATATATATAAAACGAAATCGAGATACTTTAATTTATTATTTAATTTATTTATATTAATGAGGTGTAAATTTAATTAATAACAAGTTTTAATATTTATTATATTCCTAACTTATATCTATTACATTACTATTTAAAAAAATTTTTTTTAATACAAGAAACTATATATATATTATAAAGGTAATCTATTTAAAGTACAAAATTCTTGTTTTAGTTATAATATACATATTAAAATTTTTGTAGCATAAAAAATTTATATTTACCTTAATAATAACATTTTTTGATAATTTCAGTTCATTTCTTTATTCGTGTAATAAGTCTGTAGATTCTCTGGAGTTTTTTTTTTTTATTACTGGAAGTTCTACAAAAAAAATAATTTATAATAATTATAAATATTTGGTATTGTTAATAAATATTCATTGTTTTATACTAATTTAAATTGATTAAAAAAAATAATTATTTGTATTTAAGTAATTCAGTTATTCTTTATAAAATATTGAAATGAAAAGTAAATTTCTTACCACGTAAATTTAATTCCATTAAATCTGGTAATTCTAAATAATCGCAAGATTCTTGGTTGATTTTTACTGTATTTTTTATATTATCATTAGAATTTTTCATTATTTCAGCCAATTCTTTCTCTAATTCAGTATCTGAATCAGTATTTATAGGATGACACATAGTTAGATGCAATTCATTAAATTCTTCCAAAATCTAGAATTAATGTAGAAAATAAATATTCTAATAAAATTATTGTGATAAATTATTAAATACGCTCAACTAACAATAAAGCAATTTTTTATTTTGTATTAAAAATATATTATCATTGTCATGAGGAAAAGCATACAAGCATGAATAAGAAAAATAAAAGAAAAAGAGATCAAGGTGAAATTAGAAAGAGGAAGGGTTTGGCATCAAGGGGTGTGGATCCAATTAAAGAATTAAGAGAGAATGGAGGAAATAATAAAGGAAAGAGAAACAAGAAAAGAGGGAGAAGGCAAGGTTATCTGAGAAGGAAAAGAGTGGTAAAGAGTTAACAAAGTGAGGGAGGCAAAAGATGTCTAATGAAAGGAGAAAGGTAGAAAAAAAAGGAAATAAAGAAGAGGCAGGAAAATCATGCATTTGAATGTTGCCAGACTATGAAATAAGGATAAGAGTTCTGGGAAAAATGGGAGGATACAAACTATATTTATCTGGTAGAGACGTGGATCGAAAAAAATGATAAGGAAGCTAGCCTGAAGAGAATTGTGGAGGAACGGAAATGGAAATGCATAGGGGTAAAAAGGGGAAAAAAGGATGGGTGAAAGTTGGCTTTATTATTGGGGTAAGAAAGTAATGGGCAGGTATGGAAGTAGTCTTACTAGAGGTAAAGGAAGGCTTAACAAAAACAATGATAGGAAAAAAGAGAAGAAAGTATGATAATATTGGCTTGGTATAATAATGAGAAAAAGATAGAAAAAATGTGAGAAAGAATAAGTGAAGGAGAACAAGAAAAACGTACCAACCATAATTGTCGGGGATGGGAACATAAGGATAAGTCAAGAAGGAAAGTTGGTGAATACAGAAAATGGAGGGGCTCTGAGATAAAGGAAAAGCAAAGATAAATGCTTCAATAAGGAAGGAAATAAATTGATGAAGAAGATAAAGGAAAAAGGGTGGTTCATATTGAACGGTGTAAAAGAGGTCGAAAGAAAATATACATATGTTGAAGTAAGAGAGGAGACGGTGATAGATCTAGCGGTGGCAAATGAAGAGGTATGAAGGAAAGTGGGGATTCGAAATATAACAGAGGGTGCAATCGGAATACCAACCGTCATGCATAATGCTGGAAGGAGAGGACACAAGAAAAGGAATACAAAAGACAGAGAGAGAAAAAAAAATAAGGACAAGAGAAGACTGGATAGATAAGTTTAGAAATGAGAGAGAAGGGAGAGGAGAGAAAAAGAGTTGGAAAAAATGGAAAAGGCCGACGTATAGCGATACTTAAACAGAGACTGCAAAGAGAGGAGTTTTAAGGAAAATAATATAATAAGGAAAGGTGGAAGGAACACTTTAAAGAACTGTTAGGTGGGAGAAAAGAAAGAACGGTGAAGGTGCTAGAGAAAATGAAAGACAGAAAGGGAGCAGCAATATTCGGGGAGTACGAAATCAACAAGTCATGGAAAAAGCTGTAAAGCTCCAGAGGTAGATGAGATAATAAATGACTTATGGCTGTATGGTAGCACAGAGCTAAGGGATGAATTGAAGAGCATAATAAAAAAACGTATGGAAAGGAGAGGATATGCCAAAGGACTGGAGGACATCAGCGGTGGTGATGATCCATAATACGGGAAACAGAGGATCTGGAGAGTTATAAGGGAATATTGCTTCTGTCGACAGCGTACAAGATATACATGAATATTTTAATAGAAAGACGATAAAGGAAGCGAGATATAATACAAAGTATAAGGAAATATTAGTAGAGAGATTTCCCACATACCTAAAAGAAAAAAAAAAGGAAGCGGAAAATAAAGGACATAGCAAGGACACGATGTGGTAACATTACGGTAACATTAAGGAAAATATTGGTTAGGAAAGCAAGAAAAGCTATGTAAACCATGCAGGAACGAGGAAGAAACATGGGAGTACCTACTATATAAATATAAAGGAACTGTAGAGGAAATAAGTACGATGAAGAAAGAAGTCGATTTAGAGAATGCTATGGAAATGAGTGAAAGGTGAAATAAAAGAATACGAATTAATAAGGGCAACGAGAAAGATAGATAAGAAGATAAGGAAGAAGTGCTAAAAAAGAAGAGCGGAAAGAAGATGGAATAAAGGAGGGGTGAATGAATGAGTTGAGGAAAAGTGAATTTGTTTACGTGAGGTGGCCTTAACAAGGCATGAGAGGATAAACACCGGAATCATCCCCAAGCCAAGGCGGGCATTAAAGACAATAATAATAAATAATAATATATTATTATTGTCGAACTGTCACAGTAATGTCATTTTTAATTTTGATATAATTTCTTAAATTCAAAAATTTTATTAAAAAATGTTTCTATAGATAAAATATTAACAAAAACATTATTATATATTTTAAATTATTAAAGCTATAAAAACTGGAGTTTTATCATAAAAAATATTTTTATTTTTGAATTGCTATTATTAGAAGCTTTTTTAGTACCTCGGATAAGTTGTATATTGTATCTTTAGTTTTATCTTCAGTTAAGCCATCATCTTCAAACTTTTTCAAAGCACAATGGCCAGCCTGATATGCAGCTAAGGTGTCTTTATCATAAGAAGCATCATGGATTGTAGCCAAAAGTTTTTGAACGTTCTGTAATGAAGCACTTCGTTTTTCAATACACTTATCAAGTTCTTGTTTTTTTCTTAAAAAAGTTTTTGCCATTAATTTCAATCCATTCGATAATGCTGATTTAGTTTTTAAAATAATTTCATTGCGCTGTGTTTCTAATTCTTCTATATTTTTAACCAACATACTTTCTTGTTGAGTTAATTTATAAACACCCATATCAATTTCTGTTATTTCAACCACACCTTTTAATGATATTTTCACCAATAAATCTTGAGTTTCGCTATAATTCAAATTTCTAAATACAACCTTTTTTAAACGTTTCAACCAAATTAATGCCAATTTTATATTTTCTTCTGTAATTCTACTATTACCGCTTTTTTCTTTGCAAATTTTTGTTAGTTGAGATATTGATAATAATATACTATCTTTCTCAGTATCGAATGTAGATAATATTAATTCTGCTAGTTCTTTAACAGTAGGAAGATAAATATACTTTATACTCGTATCAAATTTTTGCTCAAATATATAACTTTTAATTTTTGATAAAGCCCAAATTGTTGATTTTTTTATGCATACATCTATTATCCAACCTGTCCATGTATCATTAGTCTCTTTTAAATAATCCGATTCGGATATTATCTCTCCATTTCTATTTTAAAAGAAATTTAATTAAAAATATATTTAATAAAATAAAATAATTAATTTATTTAAGTTTAATAAAAATATAAATATAAAAGAAATCCATTTAATTTTTACAGAAAGTAAAATATAATTTGTACATAGTATGTTATAAAAGAATCGATTTTTTTTTAATAACTTAGTCATTTGACGAACATTTCTCAAAAGTTCAAAGTTTTTCCAGTCTTTCCTTTATCTAGCAGGAATGGCAAAATATGAGTGAAACATGTCTTTTAATCTTGCAATACGGGGTGATAAGGTATCTAATAGAACAGTGCTATAAAATAAAGTATTTTGAACTACGTGTGTTTATAAAGTCTGGGTCACTAATTAGCGTGTCGTCCATGAGTCATATTCTGTATATTACCTAGTGCTTAGTATCCTTAAAAACCTTTTAAATTGTCTCATTTGTCTGTCTATTATCTTTCAAATTTAACCAAATTCGCATTTATCCATACTGTCAAGTGTCAAGTATCCGAATTTACGCATGCTGGCACGGCATTTTTAGCCCTTGAGTCGATGTACTATGATAACGCATGTTAAATACATTTATTTCATTTAAATAAATGTATATTATTTTATTATTATATAGTAAGTTAAGGCAAAGTAAAAATAAAATAAAATTATTTCAAGTGTTTAACGAATACCCTCCATATTATAATAAGATATTCTCTTGGTGTGTAAAAAAATAGTTCCAACCCGTAGTGAAACTGAAATTAGTATTGTAATTTAAAGAGTTGAAATAAAACCAAGCAAGCAATTTCCCAAATTTTACTGACAAAAAATAATAACCTGTTGCTTTTTTAAGACGTAACACCTTATTATAAAAGTTAATTAAAAAAAAATATTGAAATTATAATCAAACGAATATATCTGCTAGATGAAATTCACAGTGAAACCTGCATTACAAGTATCATGTCGAGGAAATTACAGTCACTTCATTTATATTATGGATGCATTTTTAGCATACATTTGTGAATATTCTCTATTAGGTAATAAACTAATAACGAACATTTTTCTAGCTGAAAATCAATAAAATAAAACTATAAAACTCACCTAATTTTGTAATAATCACAGAATACTTAAACTTTACACGATATGCATTATTAAAATTGTAATAATTATAACATATAATTTGTTTAGATTCTTAAAGTATTTAATCTTATTATTCGTGACATTACTCAATTAACATTAAAGATTATTACATAAGTTATTAGTACAAATATTAATTATTTAAGTTTGTAACTTCAAAATGGTGTTCAGTAAATTTTAAATTGATAATAGATTTCACAGTACAATAATTGTTTACCTAATTTATATTTAATAATATACGTAAATCAATAATTAAATAATTTTTTAGATAATAGTAATACTGGATCTATTTTTTTTTTTTTTTTTTTTTAAAGTTATGAATCCATTGAGGTGCATAGCGAATAAAACTAATTATTCTTAATTATTTTGATACGTTTTGACAAGGTAATTCTGAAAAAAAATTCAGCATATGCACTAAAGTTTAAAAAGAATGAAATAAATTTAATTTTCAATATAAATAATAAACTAGACTCAATTATTATAGAAGGCCCAAATAAAACTGAAAAATTCACGTCGATGAATACCAGCGTATTCTTGTGCCTAAGCATTAATTATATTCAAAAGAAATAATCTTGTATTGAGCATATATATGTAATATTTGTAATAATTTTTTAATAAATAACCTTGAAAAGAACAAGGGATACTTTGTCGAAACGTGGGCAAAATAATTAAGAATAACTAGTTTTATTCATTCTGTACCACATTGGATCCATGAGTTTATTTTAACAAACAATATGGAAGATGCTTCTCATAAAATTTTACAAAAAAGTAGTTTTTTTATTACATAACAGTTCTTTATATCATTATGAATATTTATTTGCATACAGTAGAATCTTGATGTGAAGACTCTTCAGGAATTAAATAAGAAATAAATGAAATAAAAAGAATGGAAATTAAAAATAAATATTTTATACAATCATATTATTAAGAAATTATTGAGTTTATCTATTTATTACACAAATAATTTACCTGTTCAGTTCAGTATAGAATATTATAGTTTAAAAAATAATGAATAAATATAAATAATATCAAATATGAATGATTAACGAAAGATTGTGAATTTAATGGTTAAAATTGAATTAACATTAAAATTTATAACAAAAATATAATGTATTATATGCAAATCTTTTACAAACTAAAAAAGACAAAAAATTAAAAAATCTGTATCATGTAAACAAAGCACTAAAATAAGAAATATCTGAAACATTCAAGAAATGATATAGGCACTTGATTAAGGTGATACAATTTGGAAGACACATTCTGGTGTTTTGCAAATTATGAATATTATTAGACCAATATATATTTTAATTTAATTAACAAATCTAATTATTAATGTATTTATAAATAAATAGAAATTTTAAGAACATACAATTTTTTTGTAATATAAATTAAGTAATAATTGTACAAATATTTGAATAGAAGATATAAAACTGTACTTTATTGTCTTCTTACAAAAAAGTTTATGATTACATATATGAAAATATAATATAATCATAATTACTTCCTTTTTAAATAATTCATATTAATTAATTAAACTGATTCTTGATGGCTGGAAAAAAAGAAAATAATTCTCTGTATTTTTCCTCTGTCATAAATTTAAGTAATTAAAAACATACTGATAACAGGAACTATGACAATACTTAAATATTTGTGTATCTTTTTATTAATAATTTCAACCAATATTTTTTGTAAAAAAACAATACTAAAAAATAATTTCACTTACATTGAACAATTGATATTCAACAAGAGGAAAAAAAAGAAGCTAATTCTATAAACTTTTGAGTAGATTAAAATAATCTTAAAATTATATTTTTTATAATGAAAATAAAAAAAACATGATTTATGTTATGAATAAGTTAAATACAAAGATAATAATTAAATAATAATATATAATATACATGTTTAAATTATAAAATGTTCGATATAAATTGTTAAAATATATAAAGTAAATACACTTGCATAAAAATTAATTTATAAATAATCACAAACCTTACCGATAAAGTTCTTGCCAAACTGTTGGTAGGCATGAAATTTTTTGAGTATGTCTTTTTAAATTAACATTTAAAACAGACAAAGTGAAACAACACATGCAATAATAACTAGACCATTTATTAATTAATTCATGCCAAAATTGGTATTTATGAATCCATTCTTCAGGATTAACAGATCGATTTCTAAATGGAGCACACATAGATCTCATTCGCTCTTCTTGATTCCAACATGATGGTAATTGTTCTTTGAGAAGAGGATAATTGGAATCTACAGATGACATACTTGATATCTGTAAAATAATACTTTGTTAAACAAAAAATAAATGATAAATATACATACTAAAGATATAATCAACAAAATAAATAAATAAATAAATAAATAAATATAGTAAACACAAAATAAATAATAAACAAATAATACCTAATCTGAATATATTACATTATTTACCTAAACAGATATTATAATTTACAAAAATCTTTTATTGTATTAACACGAATACAAAATATTATATAATGTCTTCATATTTAAACATTTTATTTTTAAATAAACATCAATAATATCAAGTAAATATAAGCATAAATAAAAAATAAATTAAAAGAATAAATAAAATATTTAAAATTTTAATATCTACATTTTAAATATTATTTCTTAACAAATTTGAATAATAAAATAATTAACAAATAAGTGACTAAGAATTCAAAATATGTTAAAAATGTCATTAAAAAAAATGAAAAACTTTAATACAATAAATAAACGTTTTGCCTCTAGCAAAATTATTAAAAATATAATAATAATAATAATATAGAATAGATAAGAATTGAGAAAAAATCATAACTACAGGATGAATATATTAAAAAAATATATTTTGCGAACGCTTTCATAAAATTAATATTCCTATCTTTAAATTACGTTTGAATAGAAGTAGAATTGATCGTTAAATTACAATATCTTTTATTAAACATTATATAACTTATATTTATCTTTTACGAAAAATAAAATAATATATAATGTAAAAATACAATTAAAAATATAAAAAATTTTTTTTTGGTATTGAAATATACACAATGAACGTGTCAATCACAGAAGAGTAAGAGAATGTTAAGTTCAATGCTTTACATAAGAAACAAACATGGTGGTGAAAATATCTTTTCTCTCTCTCGCACTTCCGAAGCGATTTTAGCGCTCCGGGTGGACACATGGGAAATTAAGAAAAATTTTTTATAAGCACTTCGAAACCTATTTAAAAAAAAGGTATATTCAGCTCGATGAACTACGAGTAAAAAAAAAAGACATCTGAAATATTTCGAGCTTTGAAAATAATTTAATATAACTTATTGACATATATAATCTTATTGACATATAAATGATAATCATAAAATTATTAATAAAAATGTTTTCAGTTATATTAAATTATTTTCAAAGCTCGAAATATTTCAGATGTCTTTTTTTTTTACTCGTAGTTCATCGAGCTGAATATACCTTTTTTTTAAATAGGTTTCGAAGTGCTTATAAAAAATTTTTGTTTTATAGAGCAAGAAGATAATTCAGCCGCCGTAAATAAACTTGAAACTTACAAATTAAAAATAATATTAAATAAAAGTAGAAAAATTGTTAACAAATTAATTTCAAAACAATATAAAAATATATATTGTCTTTAAAATATTATGAAATAATATAAATCTTTATGTGCTTAAAATTTTTAAAAGCGATGTATAAGTACAGTAAATTCGCCTGCTCTATCAATTGTATACGAAAAGATTTACATACAATAGTGAGAATATAAACTAATACTTTTATTATTCCATTTGTGCCGTTTGCAGATTTTGAACTTCGGTAAAGGTAAAGCAATAAATTTATTACCTACTACTTTTACTGGTGCATGAAGAATTTCTCTTATTCTTAATATTAAAAACAGAGATGAAAATGTTTTTTGTAGACACTTTTACCAATTTTAAAAATTATTTTATGAAAAAAAAAATTTGAAAAAATTTGTTAATTTTACAAATTATAAAAAATTTTTGAAAATATTTGTTAATTTTGAAAATTATGAAAAATTGTTGAAAATATTAATTTTTAACAATTAAAACAATTTTAAAAATTATTTGAAGAAAAAAAAAATTTTTTGAAAAAATTTGTTAATTTTGAAAATTATGAAAAATTGTTGAAAATATTAATTTTTAACAATTAAAACAATTTTAAAAATTATTTGATGAAAAAAAAAATTTATATATTACTAAAAGTTTTACTAAAAAATTCGATTCATTATTTGAAATAATTCTAATACATTCAATATAATGTTTTAGCTTTATTCTCAAAGAATCTTTAAAAATTTTGTTCAGGAAAACGAAAATGCAATTGCAGTAAAATTTGTTTCCCGTAGAAATGAAAATATTCGTCAAACATCTGTGTGACCAATTGCACGAAACACCAAACACGCGCGAAAAGTTCTGTCTTACTCAAATTTTGTTTCAAAATTTCTTTAAATGCACCTTTTCCATTTCTTAATATACCATGATTATGATACCAGCAAAAACGGAGGTGGGGGGTACCTGCTGTACCTGCTGTACTAATTATGATACCAGCAATAAGGGATAAATAACATTGATAAATTTTAAATAAATAAGTAATATTTTAAAACCAAATTATTCTAATAATTCTATCTATTTCTTTCTATTATTAATTTAAATTATTCGATGCAAATCTTTTCTAATAAAACTATTATATATATTATGTTTATACATCTACTATGTTACAGTGTTTTTTAATCTATTATTGAACACTAAAAGCCAAAAGTATAATATTCATTATTATATTTTATATTCTATTACATACGTTATTACATAGATTAATTTCATTTTTTAATATTATAGATTTCATTTTACTATTTTTTATTTTTCTTTTTTACAATGTAATATTGAATTTATATTAAAAAATGCGTAGCAATAACTTCAGAACATTATTTCGTTTAATTTTTTTAGTTATATTTTATTTTAATTATAATTATTTTATGCAAACTTTTTAGCTTTTATACAGTATATAATTTAAATAATTTTAATTTTAATTCTTCTGTTTATAATATTCAGTATATATTATGATTTTTTTATTAATTTAAATTAAGTACCAAAAAACGATTTTAAAAACTTGTTCAACATACTCTTTATTTGTATAGATAATACAAATAGATTTACAATTTGATAAATTTGTTTCAACGAATGCACATGCATTTAATTTTGAAGATTATTTTAAAGCTACATTTTACAAGGACTTTAAATGTAAATATTCATTTTGTCATAAACATAATGTTTTTGATGAGATTTTGCAATTCGCAGTAAGATTTATTATATATAAATATTGTAAAGACAGGAATAGAAGTATTAATAAAAATAAAAAAACTTTAGGTCATTTTCGAAATATAAAAAAATTTATAAATAAAGAAGTTTTAATTCAACCTGTTTTTATTATATGAATAAATATTGTGTTCATGACAAAATGAATTTATTATGACATATTATTTTGTTTACACGTAATCCCAAAACAGAATAATAAATACAATATATTTCATATAAATACAATATATGAAATGTATTGCATTTATTATTCTTTTTTGTAATTTTTTATTTAATATTTATCTATGTTTGTATGTATTGTTTTATGTATTATATGTATATATATATATATTTATTTATGTATTTAAATTTTTATTTATTTAATTATTTATATATTTATTTACTTATTTATTTATTTATATATTAAATTATTGTTTCTATTATAAATATATATACATATATTTATTTATTTACTTGTACATTGTATTTGTGTTTTTTTATATGTACTATTGCATTTATTATATTTATATACTGTTGCAAGTAAATGCATAAGAATATTATATTTTTTATTTACACGTTGATCATTATTGTGCTGTATCAATCAAAATAAAAATCAATTAGTATTATATTTAACTTATAGTACATGATACAGAAAATGTAAAACTTTTTATATCAAATATTGCATTGAAAGAGCAATATTGAAAAAATAATTTATTGTTAATGTAATAATTGTAAAATTGCATAGTTATTAAGAATAATAATATGTATTAATAAATGATATTTGCTTAAAAAGTTCAAATAGCCAAAGATTAATGTTTTACTGTCATTATAATTGTTATTAAATATGAAATTATTTTACTATTAGAATATATATAATTAAATGAAATAAATACAAGGCTTCAATTCTTTGCATCATCCTTTTATTATCATTAAGTTACAAAAAAAGGATTTTCATCCATTTTAAAGAAATACAATTATCTTTTACATTCTAATAACTTTTATTTGACATAAAAAATAATATAAAAAATACACTTACAAAATCTAACAATTAAGCAAACCCAATATCCTTCGACACAAAAGATTTCCATAAAGTTGTCCTATACAATAATTTCTTTGAAAGACTAGAACATTGGTATTGAACACAATATTTTTAATAACACATTTTTTAAATATTCACTAATATATAAAACATATCATTAAAAATAATAATAAGTTTATTCACAGGTAATTAACACTTTATGGAACTAAATATGTTTTTTTAAACCACCACAAATAAATAATACATTTTAAAATATTAAATCATTTTAATAATAATAAATTTTATCAGTGGTAAGTTAAAATTGTATTAAAAAAAAAATTTTTTTTTAACACAAAAATATAAATGTATTTTTAAAAAAAATAATAAGTTTATTTGCTGTTAATTAACACTTTTATTAAACTTTTTGGTTAATTTATTAAGTGAACGCACCTTCTTGTTGAATGAACTTTTCTTACTGTTCAAAAACTTTAAGAA